>JAQIXS010002943.1:0-20123 GCA_034700785.1 Rossiulus vilnensis
TGACAAAAGGGAGGGTTCGGAGCTAGAGTTTGTAGGCAAATAACTTGAGGTATTTATTGAGGACCGTAACCGAAAGGGCGTAAAAATTCAAGTCATGCCCCGCCCAATCTGCTCGCATATCACAAATGTTTGGAATCTATGGCATTTTTAATTAGTTGGTTTTGCCTTTTTGCCTATGCCTCGAGCATACATGTACCTGTAGACATATTCACAGATGAACGCAATTGGTTTCATTTTTATTAATTTTATTCTATTTTATTGCGGAAAAGAGTTTGGAGAATTTTAAGGTACTTTTAACTCTTTTGGAATGTTGAAAGTATTCTAAATGTTATGGAAAGTTCCCACTTGTATCTCTGCAGCACTGCAATGTCAACCGTTTGTGTGCCTACACAAGTGCGCAGTCGGTTCTTTAATGGGAATTTTTTTGCAATCTTGCCTTGACAAATCAAACATTGCCAGTACCAAAGACCTGGCTCTGATGCGGCCACCCTAGTCTTGTCAAGGACTGCGATGCATTCATCAGCAGTGAATCTCACTACCTACATCATCCTCATAAACGAGAGGACTGGTGGTATAGTAAGCAAATTGAAACGAAGGATTGAAAAGGAGACAGCGAATCAATAAATCAATATGGCAACATGAGAGCTGGGGGAAGCATCCCAAACAAGAAGAACCATGGATACATGTAGAGCGAGCGAATTGGTTGCATTCGGAGAGAGAAAGAGGGATTCATTTGACAATGTAACTTTTTAATATTTGATATGAAAGCTTTATGAAGCACGATGATTGGCGTTCCTTTTAAAAAAAAGCTTATTCCTGTTTGGAATACACAGCTGCACATTTTAGATAAAATTGGGTATCACGATGGGGTTACAAGTTTTATTCTCATAAAATTGAAGGAAATTTTTCTTATAAATACACTCTTGGCCAATAGTTTGTGCATTGCTAAAATTTGAAGGTTCATTGGTCACTTTCGCAGCATTCCAATCCGGCGGCCAGAAGAACGTTGAGCGCTTGTAACCTTTAAACTACTCGATGGAAGCTGTTTACATACAAAATCCCAGGTAAATCCAAAATGCGATGGCGGCCCACTTTTTGGTCGATTTGGGATGGAATTGGAATGACCCATTTCTGATTATACGACCCAACCCCTTCCTAGGTTAGTGCAGACCACGATTGAGATGCGCAACAATGGAGAAAAAAAATTCCAAAACGTTATGACTGAATTTACCTCAGCCCAGTAAGCATACCTTCAAACCGGTGAATGTTTCATGGTCAGCGGAGGTTCATAAAACGGTATCCGAGCGTTAAATTTCTGCTCGGGTGGAAATCTACGCTCACTTTCGGCATAAATGCGAATTGTGCTGCCGTAAAGATGGAACAATTGGACCCAGGCGAGGTCCAACCGCTATTTATGGTCCCATTCGTAGAGCCGTAATGGGCAAGTAGAGAGCATAAGGGCAACTATAAAACCACGCTTCATTGAAATCCCGACGAGACATTTAGCGGCCGAAAATGAGCGTCGAAGAAGCAAAGATTTGCTTCGGAATCTGAATTTGGTGATTCGCTAACTGTCTCCGAAGGACTATGGCCAATGGCCCAATATGAGCTTGAAAGGCCAAGATCCGGCAGCGGTACCTGGCCTGCTATGCATATATTTGCTCCGTTGGTATTGGGTGTTGGCATCAAATTAACGGAAACTAATTCCTTAGACACCCAACAACACGACATGCAATGCGAACAGTATTGCATAATGTGACAAGTAATGTCTTCTGTGCCGACAATATTCCGATTAAAATGCATTTTACCGATACTAAATGTATACAGAGACACGTATCAAGTACATATGCACTGTACGCTTGCCCATGTAAGTAAAGGTCGGACATCCAGGAAATTGAACAGCCATGTTGTCGTGACAACGCGGACATGACAATACATTTGTTTACACATTTTCTTGTGTAAATTGATGCCATGATACATTTATTCAGTGAGATCAATGGCGTCAACTGCAATGACTGTATAAGTATATTACCTATGCCATTAGGACATAGCTACCGTGGTACATCTATTTGTGTTATATATAATGAGCATGGCTACTTGCGTGAGATGCAGACCGATTTAAAGCAGCGGCCCCCTTAATTAGGACATGCGTAATATGTTTTAATGGGCACTATTTTTAGATCACATAGTCCAGGGTGCCCCCAGCTTTGACCTAATAAAATCTGACTTATCCAGGTTCCCCAGGTGAAAAATTATTTTTAACCCTGACCAATAAAATAATTTTGAGTTGAGAAATGTAAAACTTCCAACACATTATGAATTTTTGCTTATTTGCAAGGAGAATTGCTGAGCAATATCAAGTACATTCATGTATAACAAAACATAATGAAACCGAGATTTCAACTCATAGAATTTAGAATACATTTGTATGCAACATTTGTTTAAAACTACTAATAATTAAGGAAATGCCGTAAGCAAATAATTCTAAAGCAAAAATCATAAATCATATATTTAAAAAAATGTCTGTGCAAACTGTTCTTATAAAGATTACTAATTTAGGCGCACCAAAAGCAAAAAATTCCGAAAAATAAATTATAAATTATTTAACTACGATTACCTGCTTAAGCCACTTTTGAATTGTTACTACTAAGCACAATACTATGACGATATGTACAAAGATGTTAAAAAAATAATTAATAGAACTAGGGAATAGTACTTGAGGGTCGACTGTTGCAAAGCCTCAGTGCTAACACGTTTTCGAAACGGGCTAATTTGAAATTGTGGATATGAACAAAATGCTTTGTACTGTGTATGAAATTAATACGTCCTCGATTAGAATTATGAATGAAAGTTAGGAAATCTCCCGACTTGTTAAAACATTCCCCTGTTTTCCAGTCACTTAAACACTTCCCTGTCGCTCTCCCAGGTATCCCAGGTTCTGTGGAAACCCTGATAATCGATCCACGCCGATTCGATCAAAGGTTGATGAACTGAGTATCCGCGGTAATGTTGCAAAATTTATTTAAAAAAATCGTACTCGATTAAATTTGATTTGACGCAGATGTAAGAAACCAATGTGGTGACATGTAACTTTGTGACTATGACCGTCATGGCAACAGTCGCACTCATTGATCACGTCCAGATCAACCTTATCAGATCACACAAATATATGTAATAAATGCTCACGATTGAAAAAGCCGTTATTTCAATATCTAGAGAGCTAGATAAAAAGTGTACGTGATGCATGTAGTGAATTAATAAGGCAGGGAATGTGACATGTGCTATGGTTTTCACGCATTAAATGTAAACATCTATCAAAAAATATACCTATATGATTTCTGGTTGCTTTTTTTAAATTGCCTATAACATACCCTGCATCAATAAAATAATGATTACGCCACTTGAATTTTTGTTATCACTAAAGTACTCCACATAAGTACAATACTATGACGATAACGTCTGATCTAGGGTAACAAAATATAGTACAAGATAATATCTATTTACTAACATCTATTGAAAACATTTTGCCCAGATACTAGTCTATTGTACCAATAATTTATACTTAAAAAAATCGGCTCGCCATTCCTATCATTATTATATTTCTAAAATGAATTATTGGTAGTTTTTAATGCCTTCATGATTCCTATCGTTGGCAATTTGGAAAACATTTCATAATATGAATTTAGGAAACTGCAATGCATATCAATTATTGTTGGCCGTGTTTTTCAAAACATTTTGCCTTTGGCGTCCCTGCCATTATTAAGATTTCTGAACATTTAAGAAAAATCCACATTGCTAATTTTTTTTTCAACGCTTTTCTCCTTGCTGTCGTTATCAATACGCGTATGTAAATTAAATTAAATATTCTTCAGATCCATTGTTTCAGTCGCGTTTGCAAAAAAAAATTTTTTTGGCTACGCCACGCATCGTTCAATTCTGGTATGAAATTGCCTGCTGTAGGCCTAGAAAAGCAACATTTCGTCGATAAACAGCTTTGGAAATCTCGCTCGGCAAAAGGTCCCCCGGGGTTCATCTTTCAAACCGGTGAAACCGTGAATTTTATAAAGACTCAGTTCGCCAGTTTGTCATTAACCGGTTGCGCACTCGTAAACAGTCGCACCTCTGCTGCCGGCGCACTTAATTAACTCCTCGCATTCAAAACAAGACATTTAATTAAAATGTAGAGAAGTCCGTGCGCTAACGCTCGCTGGTGGCGCATTAAATTCAAATCACTCTCGAAACGCTTACGTTAGATCCCAGCACAGCCAAACGGTGGAAAAATGGCCCCAGCCCAGCTTCCGAACGACGTGGTAGCGATTATGGAACAAGTCACCGATCTTGACAGGATGGTATCCACCTGATAGTGAAAGAAGAAAATGTGGTCAAGGAATGAATGAAATTCGTATGTGAATCATTTAATAATGTTTGTGGATTTATCTAAGAACGTGTCAAAATGGTGTCAATCATGAAAAACAAAATAACACCCACATTTTAATTCAAATACTTGTTTTAACTGCCAAGTTTTTTTCCCCCTGTGTAGAAGCGGTCGTTCACTAAGGTCTGCATTTTGTTATAATTTTAAAATGTACTGTGTATTTATGGAAAAAAATAAAATTCGGGACGAGGAGAAAAAGAAAAACACCGATTACTGACATTTTGCGTAATATTGCGTATATATCCACATTATTATAAACAATAATTCGACATTAGCCAATTTAAGGCCGACATTTCAGCTTAAGAAAATTTCCCTGACTTTTCAAGGTCGTTCCTACTTCCCTGACAATTCCAAGTTTTCAGGTCAGTGGTAGCCCTGGTTTTTCTCTGCAACGCAACTTCCGAAGAAGGTTTCATAATGGCTTTTTTTCAAGTATATTTTATTCTTATAAAGAAAGCGGCCATTTTCAAATTACAAAACGAATAACGCAAACCCTAGTAGACGGCCAATTCTAAACGGGAACAGATAAACTTAGCAATTACAAGAGGTATTTGAAGCGAAAATGTGGGAATGATATTTTTGGGTCGGGCTTAAGCTAAGTTTTTTTTAGTTCGTACCTTTGCAGTAATCTTTGGAATCTTCCTGTTCATCGTCGTCCGAGCCCAAGATCTCTTCATCTTCTTCGTCCTCGTAGACGGACTCGAAAGTTGACGATCTGGGATCGGATCTAAAGAAGAAAACGGAGGAAACAGGCGATGAGCACATTGCGTGACCAATGGCGCGGAGCTGAAGTAAGCCTCGCATTACCCGGAAGGCCATTCGCGAAAGGAGGACGTGCCCGAACACGCATGAATGGGCCCCCAGTCCCACGAAAAAACGCAGCAGAAATCCATCGCGACATTCATGAAGGCGAGGACGATAAAGCGACATCCAGGCCCATTTTTTACGACCTAGACCTCGAAGATCGATCACACTTTCTTCATGCAGCACAGAAATCCAAAATTGACGTCCTTTTACTAGCAACTCGTGTTGAAAAATGGACAGGAAACTACTCAGCCGATGTAGCGCCTACAATAATGCTGAGGCGAGCGAATGGCTGTCCCAGTTCATGCAAAATGTGTCAAAGCTATTCAAATCAAGGCCTGATTTTCGACTAAAACTCGAGCATCTTCGGAGTTTTTCGATAACTTATTGGAGGAATATTTTACAACATGACGGCAATTACAGTTTAACGACTGAAGCACTGGCGGATGATAAATGAAAACAAAAACCCTGGCAGGGGAGGGAAGGAGTGAGGGCACCTGAACAACTAATGCATAAATAGTTATGTTAGTAAAGAATTTGAATAATTGGTAAATAACGTCAGAACAAATAATATGAGAGGGAAATCATATGCACTGGGATTCGGCACTTCATGTTTAGCGAGGTTAGTAATCCAATTTTTGGAATTATCCATTTCATATTATTCAGATCATGACAATCAATAATCACGAAACTGAACATGAAATCACGTGTGAATGCATTTCCCTATTAGGAAATGTGAGGCAATGCATGAAATACAGTATTTCTCCAAAGTATTGCTATAATTTCTCCCCATTATTTGCATTATTAAAAACACACAGGTAATACTGTATGCAAACAGCGTTCCATAATGAAACTTACACGTACCTACCTGTACACGCAGATGGTTGGATCTTTGTCACCCTTTTGGCAGTAACCAACTTTACTTATCTTTTATGGCTATGTATACAGTATGTATTATTTATAAGCGGGCACTATCATAAGCTAGGCCAGATCAAATGTGTATTTATACGTTTCCCGTGATTTAAAACGCATCACTGATACAGACAAACCAACAACACATGTTACTCGATTCCATTAGGACAAAAACATTAGATACAAAAGGGTCATTTGCCCCAACGGAAAAGTGCAATCTGGGTAATGCATTGTTATATTGCGGTCGATGGTGATAGGTTTTGCCGCATTGTTGTTGTTGTTTGCGAAAAGTGTACCCTAAAACTGTTTTAAACCCGATTAGATTAGATTTTTTTAAACAGTCATGTATCCCAGCAATTTTTCACCAATAAAATATAGAAAATATATTTGTTTTAAAAACAAATAACCGATACATTTGGATTATTTTCCAACAAATATAGGATTAAAGAGTTTAAAATTCATAGGACGAAATCAAAGAACATTTAATAACACCAATAGAGATTTTATAGCTAGAATATTATGGAGTTTTACTTTTGTGGTGTGTGCATTTGAGAGGTAAGAGCGAATGTTGCCTATTGAGAGCTCAAATTTGCAAGTGGACATTGTAACAAGAGCTTATTATGGATTTGTGCCAATTAATTCACACAAATTTGATGAAGAAATGCTTCAAAAACGTAAGAATGAAATTACAAAACATCGTTTTTTGTCTAGTCTGTCTTTATATGAAATCTGCTAAATTAATAATTAAAGGAACAAGCCGTAGGCAAATTTTTTGTAAAAACAAGTTACCAGAAATTAAGAAACTAAGCTATTATTTCTCCACATTTACTTGCAGAAGAAAATTAATAGAATGCTGTGGCCGAAAATAGGTCCATTTGAAAACATCCTAAACCATGCTTTCCACATTTTTATGCAAAGATTTGCTCAAAAATATTAATAGGTAAAGGAACGCCGTAGGCAAAAAGCTTCGAAAAATTATTAAAAGTAACCGATTTTAGACCACATTTCCCTTTACAGGGTTCCCACGACTTTAAAATGAAATTCCCTTAAATTTCCAGGTTTTTTCGTAGCTATACTTTGATATTCACACCAGTGGTCAAAAATTACATCCATCACAAATATTACGTACTTAATGAATTTTAGCCTATACTTTTCCAATAAAAGTTGCTGAGAAATAACTATGAAATGAGGCTATACCGAAGGCAATTTTTTTAAAATCAAGATAAATCATAGATTTTAGCTTTTATTTCTATACCAAATGAGTCTATTCACCCAAGCCAGGCTTGCTGATGGTACAACTTCCGGCTGCTTAGGACTACTGCACACTTTATTTCCATCTCAAAAGAAAATTCTATAAGAACTAAACAATTCGGTACAATGAAATTGTAATGAATTGCTTTCAATCGGAACTCAATTCGGAAAAATATCCACACAATCATAAAGCTTTTCATCTTTACTAGGAAGTTACCCTCCACCACAGATATCCAAGCGAGCATAAACATCAGTTTCATCAAAAAGTTGCTCAATCCAATATCATGCGCTCCTCAAGGATTTCAAGAAACGATTCTGTTACGGACAAGCATACAGGTTCCCCTTCAATTCGAATCCCAACGAATTGTAATTCTATGGAAAAATCTCAAACTAGCTCAACTTAATAACGTCACCATTTCAATAAATTCCGATTACTCCCGCGAAAATGTTCAACAGCTTCCTGTAAATACCTTCCCGAATCCCGGGGAATCTCCGCATCAACCAATCGATTCACCGCACAGACAGATTCGCCACACGTTCGAGGCATCAATCGCCAATTATTTTAACCTCGTTAAAACGTTATTCGGGCAGAATTCCAACCGGGATCCGAAACTGTTAACCCTTGGCCAATTTTGCAGCCGCATTTTAAAATGAGGATCATGCGTTATAGCACACGGGGTCTTCCATACACTACGTCTAAAGGAACTCGATTCTTAGATCTCCAAGATATAGCTTCCAACATTCCCCTGTGAATGTTTCATGTCCCAAACAATACTGTACACACATTAGCACAGCATACCA
Source organism: Rossiulus vilnensis (assembly GCA_034700785.1). Lineage (NCBI taxonomy): Eukaryota > Metazoa > Arthropoda > Diplopoda > Julida > Julidae > Rossiulus > Rossiulus vilnensis. The sequence continues at coordinate 8,204 of JAQIXS010002943.1, forward strand.
GTGTTTCTGAAATGTTTGCCACTTGCGGAACACCATGTGCTTGGGGAGCAACAGGGGCGGAATCAATGGTGAGTAGTTAAACCATGTGCTTCCGGTGTTCCTTTACCACAAATAATATGCTAGAATGCTAAAATATGTGAATTAATCCAAAATGTTACAACAATGAGCCATTAAGAAAACTACAGGATTCCTTGACAGTGTGGTTAATTGGTCTAACAAATGGCAGCTGCCGTTAGTAATGGATAAGTGCTGCCTGTCATATCTTGGTCATGGCAACCAATTAATTACCCATACTCTATTGTGAATAGCCTACAGCTGTCAATAAAGTTACCTGAAAATCAAAGAGATCTTTGGGGTAACTTTCAGCCAAGACCTAAAATTCTCCCAGCACTACTCAAAAGTTACGACCCAAGTCCGTATGAATGCTAATGTTATCCTAAAGTGGTTTCAGTGTGTAGACGTTCCCACCATGCGGCTAGCATTGCGAAGAAACAACTGTCTGGTATTATATGCGGAGTCTCTAGTTATTTTGAAATTATAAACGCTCTAAAATCGGAGACTCAAAATTGATCTATGTAAGCTGCTATAAATACTTTAATGACTTGACCTTTTCTGGATCATTTCTTTTACATCAAGAATAAAATAAAACACCGCCCATCTCCACAGCCACCCCAAACATCTACTCTACCAGAGTATACTACAAACAATATATGGACCGCCCAGGGACCACTTGAGAAAAACCGAACCTATACCTCCACACATCCCCGGCACAAGTTGACTACCTTACAGCAAATTCCTGATTCCATTCAAAGCATCCGAGTACCAGCCTTCTTCCAAGGATTCCCCGGCATTAACCGCTCTTGAGATAGCCTCAATACACGCGCGACACGCCCAAGAATCGCGGGGATTCCTGGGATTCTCCAGCCGTACCTGCGGAGCCTGCTCCTGCTGCGGCACGCCGACGTGTTCAAGTTGAGGCAGTCGCCGAGTCCGCGGATCCCCTTGCCGCACACGGAGTCCCACCAGCCGGCGTCGTAGTCCCGGGTGGCGGCGGCGTCTCGCTGTCCGCCGCACACGAAGAGCACGAGTCCGTTGCAGAGGACGCGGAGCCGCTGCATAGGCGCTCCCTTGGCGTCCGACGGGAACAGCCTGGGCAGGCACACGGCGACGGCCGCCGCCGCCGAATAAGCGCCCACCGTGCGCACAAGATCGATGAGCAGCTGAGGAGCGACGTACGCGCCGCCACTCGTCGCCAACATCGCGACCAACATCAGCGCTTCGCGATTGTCAACTGCGAACTTTGCGCCACTCGATCGCGGTCAAAGTTCAGGGGGAAAAAAATACCTGCGATTGCGAAAGCTGATTCGTGCCGAGCCCCGAGAAATGAGTTTGATAAAACTTCACGCAAATTGGCCGACATAATACGTTGTTAAGTACAGCGGAAGCTCGATTACAGGAGGACCGGTTAATGGGTTCACACAAAGTCCTAAACTGGATATTTAATGGAAAGGATACATTCACACATAGCTTATATCTAATCGAATCATTGTAAAGTACAGCGGAAGCTCGATTATTCGATATTCGGCTTAACCGAGGTGAAGTAACCTCGGATTAACCGATGTCCCGAGCAGATAATCTTCGAAAAAGCGTAATAACAAAAAGGGGAAGAGCGTTAAGGTGCATTGGGCTGTTTGGATGTCATAAAATCTGATTAAAACTAATTAAAGACTCGTTGTTAACGGGCTATGTTTTATTATTACATATTTCGTATAGTGTAAATGCATTAAAAAAAGATTTCACTGTGCAAAATACAGTTGGCACCTATTTTAATTATACTTTTGATTATCCGAGATAGTCCACATTATTGCATACGCCCTATTTGATCATAGAGCACAATCAATCATCTAAAATTATGGTAATTTAAGGCTAGCATTTTCTCTGATGAAAATCTCATTGATTTTTCAAGGTTTAGGTACCTACTTCCCTGACAATTTCAGGTCAGAAGGAATACAGATAATGGCATTTTTATTTTTGAATATTTTTTATCCCGATTAATGATCGGTTAATCGTAAAATTGTGACGGGAAAAGTCGAGGGAGGCAGTGATAATCATCAGTTCAACAAAAACTTCCCGTGAACATGTTTGCATTGCGGAAATCCGTTTCGTTCAGTTTGAAAATCTTTGAAACTGGAGTTTCTTTCAAATTGGTATCACTGCGAGTATTGAGTTGCATGACCATTTGAGTTAATGATTTTGAAGTAATAGTTGATCCACGTATTAATGAACCGCAGACACCACTGTTTCGTGCCATGCACCGTCTGGAGCCAGCTTACGGTTGTCATGGACTCCACATGATCTGAGTTTTTAAGTAAAACAACTGTAATTAATTGGCATGACATAAGTGTATTTAAATGCGGGTGTGTTAGTGAGATAAACAAGTAAACGTATATATTCCCTCTATTATTTTTCGAATTCAGAAATATATAAATTATTATTAACGCGGGGTTTTCTTAAATAACTCAAACACGGAACGTCATATAATTACTTTTCCATTTACGACTTTGGAAAAATAATTAATTGGAAATACTGTATCAAATTAGCTGAACTTTAGACGAAGGGCAAATTCCTCCATGTTACGATTTTAAGAGTTTATGGTCCTCCTTAAAAGTAGTCAAGGATATTTAAAAAAACGATAGGTTGTCTTAGATGATGCTGACTTTCCCAGAAGATTTTTAGATACTAACAACATCGTTCACTGATATCATCGTTGCTTGCAATTATATGTAAAAATAAAATACATGGCATACTTTACGTTAAGTTTGTCTATTTACGTTCTGCAACGGGCATAAAGAAGTGTATTTACATAGGCCAATTTGCAAATATTTTCTTCCATTTACGGTGAACAACCTACATGCACATGTAGGCCTATATGTATTTGGGAAAACGAAATATTTCAAAATACGAGCTGGGGGAGTAAACACACTATGTTATGAATTATTTCCAAGCTTACGTTTAAAAAAGATGCACAGGAACATGCAAATAGAACTGAAACTAAAATAACATCCTTAAGCGAAACGAATATGCATGTATTCCAGTTTATTCAATAGAGACAGTAACTGGCAAATATTCGATGGATATCACAGTTGTGCCCGGGGAACATCTCATAAATAGCACGAATTTAAGGATGTTCATGTGTGAAAAAGTTCCATTTCGCACGTAGCTGTGTTTTTATTTTCGAAACTAGATCAGCGATTCGGTTGGTAAGCACAGACCTTGATGTTAGCAAGTGCTAGCTTATCGAAGGAGTACAGACGCTCGTAAGTGCCTGAACTCTTCAATTATTTACGTTTTATTTGACATTTATCTTTTTTGCACGTCGCTGTCTGCCACTCTCAGCCGGGTGTTCACGTGATGGCTCGAAGTACGAGATCGAAGTTGTCAACACGAGGAAGTTACAATTCAGGGTTTCTTAGGTCGAAGGAGTCTTGGGACTCCCCAACTACCTCTCCCAAAAAGAGCGTTATAATACCATGTAATATTGAGTTATTTCTAGCCCACGGTCAGTTGCTCGCCATGGCTTACCATGATCGCGGTCTGTCATTTTAACGGGCGTTAATTATGGTATCGCATGGCTGCAGTCAGATTTTAACCTGAAATAGCTCTGGCACTTTGGATGTTTGGATTTCATTCAATAATACGCGTTGACGTTATTTCCGAAATGATCCAGCAACGCATATTGGTGCTACGATTAACTTTAATCGTCGATTATGGAGGCTCTAAAGCTTTGGTGTTGTGGAGTGATTTGGAAGGATTCCTCACTAACGGTCCGTTATTTAAACGAACCCTTGTTTAACTACCATTCAGAAAGCAGATTTAATGGACTATAGCTTTATCGACTGTCAAACTTAGAATTCAATTGCACTTTTTATTTTCGAAATTTGCAGTTTAAATGTTTACTGCAACATCAGTCGCTGTTGCGCGGCAACCGATACAATATTCAGTTTTGTTTAGCGTTTCTGAACTTAATACTATTCAAGTCTGTTTATTGGTTGGGTTTATCTTATCTCAGCGTTATGCTATTTATGTGCGGATACTCTCGAGATACGAGCTAAATAGGCGCAAGTCTTTTCTTATTTTTTTTAAATGTTCTGTTTCAAAATATTTTTTTATAGTGAATACGCTTTTGAGATGATCATAAAGCAGATGCCTCATGTTTGCAGGCCAACGTAAAACGATACTCAGGTTTCAAAGTTCACATCGCGGACGCAACATCACATGACGAAAATGCACGTGCACAACGTGGGGGCAAACCCATTTCTCACTTCCTTTAGAATCCCGACAATTATGAGTACCCCTTTCCCTCGAAATAGCCCCGTGGCCAAATCAATACACCGTAGGAATAAATGCAATCAATAAGGAATTGAGAACGAAATACGATGTCTAAAAATAGATAGCAACACAAACATAGCGATGAACACTGCAAAGCATTGATCATTCAACTAAAAACACTGCACGGGGGTGCACGCATGAACCTTCCTTAAAACCTGGTCCCTAATTTCGCCGCGGCGCACTAATTTACGTACGTTTCGACGGTGGCGCCACCTAGGTTTCGGAGAAAAAAGCCCACGGAGCGTTTCCATCTGCGCATGCTGCATACACGTGTACTGCGTTCAAGAACGGCGTATGTGCGAAGTGAGAACGGGGCATGATTCCTGAATCCTGACCAAGCTGCACCAACGTGCATGCGTATCGCACGATTACCGATGATTCGTCTGATTTTTATCGAAAGATCATCGAAGAGCGAAACTTAGTGCGCTTTCAAAAAATCGCAAAAAATCCACTGGAATTTTCATGATTTTTAGACATCCTCCTCCTTCCACACACGTCCTGTCCGATTTTACAAAAATACTTTCACATTGAATAAAATGCATAATATCAATTCAAATTTATTCATAAGCATCGGATCGACAGTGACACCTATAATAAACACAGTGCGCAGTAAAGCAAACTGTTTTCTTTTCAGTTTTCATTCATTTCTTTCTGAATTAAAATTCGGAAATTTCAGTTGACTATCCCGACGCCATCCTCCCTTGCGTCTCCGGACGTTCTTTATGGCTGACCCCCAACTCTCTGGTCATCTTTCCTGTTTTCTTGTCATAATAAAGAGGCGACCAACGGCTATTCCATCGTTCTGCCCACAGCATCGTTTTTCATCAACGACAACATTCAATACAATTCAATTGCGCCAGCAAATAACCTCAATAAGTCCTCAGCAAAATCCCGTTGAAGATGTCATATTACATTCTCCGATTGAGTCATCCCATTGCACTCATCCTATTCAATTCCCTCTTAACCTAATCGAGTTGGACTTTTTCTCGGTCAAGAGCTCTATAAGGACTCACCACCCAAAGTCAATAAACGTGCATCAAGGCGAGAATCTGGCGACGCCTTTCACCCTGACACGTGTGCCAAAACAAGGAGACCAATTAGCGAAATTAGAAAGACAGGTCGCTGACGTCACCCGCTTATTGATTTCCCCATTCCCTTGTCTGATTTTATTTCGGCAATTATGTTTGGCCACGTACTTATAGTAAGGGGCAATCCGACACTGGAAGGTGATGGGGATGCACTAAATTTTACTAAATTGCACTTAAGTAGGACGTCTGTCAGGTCATTTTTGTGAAAGGGGTCATGAATCTTTCCTGTTGTCTGCCCACCATGTTGTAAAATGAGAAAATTACCTTAAATTGGTTCATTGGTTACTATGTGGCGGGGTTTGGATAGTACAGGCGGTATTACGTCAAGCTAAACGTCCTGCTTATTTCAGAAAAAAACAGCACATCGTGGAATCTCATAAATTTTCCAGAATTGGTCGATTTGTCACTTCTGAAACAACGGTGCTCTATGAGAAAACGATTTACAAAATTGGTTATGTAAATTGCAATTTTTTAAGTCGTGTCACTGCTTAAGAACGTGTGCGATACGTGTTCATTTGAAGTGTATACGATAACTCATGTTGTGCAACTCAGCATGGTCAGCATAGGTCATGTCTTTAATTCTACAATTTAGCGCGCAGATGACATGAAAGATCCGCCTTTTTTCCTCCTTTCTAATTACTTCTTTAAAAGTCGTCACAAAAGGACGAATTATTGACAGCAGATTCTTCAAATTACATCATGCTACGTGCACATGCAAGTTAATTTAATATAAGATTTGGGGGGCTCATTCCTGGGACATTATGACATCAGTTTTTGGTCCCTTTCCCCACTAAAACACTTGCTTTTTGTACACATACATTAAGTGACGTCATCCGCCTGTGTGGACGGCCCTTAAAAACTGAATGTTCCCGGGCCTCTGCATAAAACGAGAAGAGGGCAAATAAAGTACTGGCTATTATCATTTACACTGCGCAACATCACCGAGGACAAGTCAAGCCTACCAATTTCAGTTATAGAAAATCCATAATAGGCTCAGTCCGAAAATGACCTCATACTCCGAATATCGACATAAACCTAACAAACAAGCCGGAATACAGGCAAACATCAACTAAAGTTCAACAAACCGCAAATGAAACCCATCCAATTTAATTTGAACTCATTCAAACAATGCACTTATCGTGAGTTATTGATAGGATTTCAGGTAGTTTTTCCAGTTGAAATCCAGTAAATGGCTGCAAATCTTGCAGAAATGAGTGGAATCAGATACAAATACGCGGAATATTCCAGCAAAAAATGAACCAAAGTTCACTCACTCAATGTCTCTTGTTTATACAAAAGAAATCCAGCGAAACTACATGTATTTAAATCAATACGCCGAGTAAACACGAATTGACTGAAAAAATGCCTGTACTCCAGCAGCCATTCAGTTTGAAAATTCCAAATCGATCAACATCGACAGAAATAGAATGAAATTAAAGAGTCGAAATTTAGCTACATGCTAACATCATTGTCAAATCATCGTCTCTCCGACAGGCGTAATCAAGATTAAAGTGCGGTTCAGTGTTTTGACGTTTTAACTCTTTGACGCTCTGAAAGATTAATTTCAGATGGTCTTTCAACTTAATATCGATTTTCCCTCGAGAGATCGAGCCGAGAGTGAAATCGCCACAGACACTCAGAACCGTGTCTATTTAATATTTTGAGTGAAAATCCTTCAGATGCGGAAATGATGCATGCATGCATAAGAGAACGAAACATCACCATGAGCGATCCCCTTATACAGGAAGGCTTTTGTGACACATAGCCCAATGATGCCGTTCTTTTTAAGTGAGAGCACATATCCGAAACTGAAAGCTACTCCCCGAGAGCTATGGGCTTTCAGTATTACTGCGTTGAAACACCTAATGAATGTGTGCTGTAGGAAGTAAATTGCATTGCTGCTCTTTGAAAGTATCGTGAATGTTTATATGCTGTTGTTAAGTCTGACCTTAAACTATGGAAAGCGTAAACAAACGTGTGGCCCAAAGACCATTGCGCGGATGTGTAAATGAAGAGAGCATAGTGATACTGCCAATAGAATGATGCAGAGTAGACTAAACAAACAACATGCTAAATAAACTTATTGCTTGAGGATCTACTCTTCAATAGCACTCTTAAGCTATGTGTCCATTTGAGAGATGTGCAATACTAACTATCGAGAGAAATCACACATGGTTAATCACCTTGGATGTTTTTCTCTCGTGGCATCGAGTATCAAGTGAGTGAATTGGTTACATTCACTCTCAGAACTGTGTTCACATGATATCATAAATGCATCGATTTCCATGAGATGGACTGGATGGCTGGAACTTTGAAAACAATTTCCCGAGAGCCAAAAATAGGTCAGTCCATTGGAGAGCTGCCTGCTCTCAAAGACAGCGCTCTCAGCACCGTGTCCACTCGCACATGTTAGCTCTCGAGAGGCAACTTTCGCTCACCTCTCAAATGGGCACGCAGCTTATGATAGAAGGTTACAAATTCCACTAAGTTTTTTTGCTCGCGGAGCATGCACTCGCCCAAATGACGCCATATTGATTTTCCTCGCAGGGCATTAAGTGTCATGGACGCGCTTAGAAGACGTTTATGAAACAAAAGTGAAAGCAGCCGCTGGAAATTGCTATTCTGGCTCTGCGTTTTTTTGTTCCAGGTGTGGGACTCAACACGACGGTGCGCTCCACCCCCCGGGCGCGGAGCCATCGGGGGGTCGCAATCATGGCATTAAAAGGTAATGGTAGCATTTTTATGGGAGGCCATAAAAAGCGAGAAACTAGCGGGAGGTTAATACCGTTAATGGTACGAGATTGGTGCATAGGTCGGCACTCGTTCGGATAGGAAGGAGGACGCTGCTTCAGGACGCATTAATGTCCCTAAATACGCCGCAATTACATCGACGAAATGAGAGTCCAGACTCCCCGAAGTGGTATTGCGCGTATTGAATTTAAAGTTACAGAGTTGCATTTGGTTCGGTAAAGCCTGCCAGAGATCCGGAACATCCGGGCTATAAGAGCGCAAAATATGGTGCCCTGAAAGTAGGGCTGCGAGATGCAAGAATGAAAAAGGAGGACAATATATTATGAAATCAACTGAAAAGGAGGAGGACACTTCCATGGTTCATGCTAAGATTTACAACATCATGTCCCTGACGTTTTGAAAACTAATTCTGTGGTAAAAACCACTTTGCAATTCTAGTAAAATATCTAGGCAATCGCATTTTTATCAGTAAAATAAACGTTAATATTACGCCGCAAACAATTCAAATGTTAGGTCTTTCCGTGCAGGCTGTGCAGTCCCATCAGTTAACTGAAACAACCAAAAACTACCTGCGTACCTAATGCGCTGGTCCGTGCAGACCCAGGGATAGGCATGGGATAGAAACATACATTTCGGTCTATATTTAAATGCAATATTTATCAGTTTAACATCGTGTATGCTGGGGCAAATGTTGTAGCCAAATTTATTTATAAGAAATAGTAATCAAAGGAGCGACGTAGGCGAAATTTGTTTCATAAAAACTAGGTGGCAAATACTACATTCCAGTACATATTCATAATGGATTTCCCTGCCTTTCCCTGCCTTTTGATCAAAAAACGGAAATTTCCCTGACTACGGTATATCTGACCATTTTCTCTTCCCTGACTTTCCAGGTGCGCATATACCGTCTTCAAAATAATACAAAAATTTCATAGTTTCCTGTAAATAGCTAAAATGCATGCAAGTAATACAAAAAAACAACAACTCACATTTAAGTAGTTCTGAAAAGCAATCGATATTAATGAAGATTTAAAAATACACCCCACTGTTCATGCGGTCTATGATCGCCAAAGAGCTTCCTTTTCTGATTTCTGGAATGAAACCAGGTCAAAATATTCCAAGGATGCCTAGTAAATTGCGATGAATTTGCTTAACGAACAAGCTGTTTCAGTGTTCAGTTTCGCAGCAAATGCAATATTAATTAATTCCAAGATGTTCATTATTTCCAATACTCCACAATTTGATCGGCAGTCAGTGTGGGGACAAAAGAGGAAGGCATGTTCCCTATTTTAGGATACCACATGATAACCCTACCTGAAATACAATTTTGTTTCACGTCGGCATTATACTGAAGTATAACGACAACACACTGTACTGGAAATAATAGTTTGAACGCAGCGTCCTTCGAATTCCGGTTAAATATTTAACGATAGAGTGCCACAGTGAATGGCGGTGGTGGTGTAGCAGAAGCTGGAAACCAACTCGTTCATGCACATAAAGACTCACGCATGCATATGCGTGCACGCCTCACCTCAAATTTTAAATCTATCGTTCAGGGAACATCAACGTGAGCAGGATCAGGTCACCTCACTTTCGAAATTCTGAAAAAAAAAATGAGCTTCTGCAAGTCCTGCGTACTCCAAATTCACTCATTCGGTAAATAGATGCTCCGCTTTAAAAAATAGATTCACTTACTGAATATTCACGGAACCGCGTGGATCCATTCAATTTAATTAGAAATTCAATTCAATTAAAGAGCAGTTTCTTCAATATCTCGACTACGCTATGGGACCATGTGTCGCACATAGATGGCGCCATTGCTCGGTTCCAACTAAGGTGTTAAACTGATAATCCGCAAGTGACAAACATAGGCCTACATGTATTTCATATATAAATAGCAAAATACCCGTTTGTTAATTTGAAAAGAAAAAAAATTAAAATCCAGCATGCAACCTCAGTTAAATTATGGTCAAACTGGCAGATCAGCTTTGCAAAACTGGTCTTCATAAACCAGATCCGTACTTGCTCTGGTTGCTCAACACAAACGTAACCAATCTGACTGATGGACTCATGATCAAACATGTCGATAGGCAACTTTCTTGACGAGAAAAAATATCCCAGGCGCGTTTGAAATATTAACAGTATTATAACACAGATGCGTGCCATGATAGACGAGACGATTCTTGTATTAAATTGCTTTGAGATTTCTTTTTATCTTTAATCCGAGAAATTTGCGAAATTAATTTCCATGTATGATACAATTGTTGGAAAATAAGACAGCCGAAAAATGCTAAATCTTTAATCTCCGGAATCGTCTTCATAAGCGGATTAACATACACGCCATGAGCGTCGAAATCCAGTAATCAATGGTACATATATGCGTCAGTCAAAACTAAGAAATTCAACACATGGGCGGTTCAACATATCGAAACGTTGATTGCCATTTGCCAAGTCATTAAGGGGTTGTTCATAATTTATGTAACGTTAACATTTAGACACATTTTCATATCTTAATACTTGTATATGCTTATTATAAGTTGGAATTTATGCCAAGTACATGTATTCAAAAGCGTTATTTTTTACCATTTCACACAACCTTATTTTCGAGTTTTTCACTAAAAACCATGATTCATGATCTTGATTTTGCAAAATTTTCGCCTATGACGATTCCTTAACTAAGGTCCCTCATCACCAGAGGTGTACATTTTTCGAAAATGTTCGTCAACTGCGATTCTTTAATCAATACTATTTGTAAGCAAATTTCTTTTAAAAAAACTAGGATCAAATCAATGATTTGTGATCTCGTCATTACAAAATTTATCCAACGGCTTTCACAACAACATTTAAAAAGATGACATCTTTTTCAGAGGCCCTATGCAAGAAGGGGGTGGGGGTGCTGGTGATCTGCGTTACATGTGGGTAGGAGTGTCAAAAATCCCCTCAAATAGCGTTACGTAATTTATGGAGCGCTAATTTGGTTTGGAAACTGTTGGGTTAGGCAGAACTACTGTACAAACAGTTCATCACCAAACCACGTGGGTGGTCGGCAATCCCGATGCCATGAATAACTGTACAGGGGAGCCAAACTGACCTCAGGAAGGAAGACCGGAAAGGTCCTTCACTTGCCTTCTGCCTACGGCTCAATGACTCTGGGGGGTTTCCAGATTGATCATAGCTTGCCTAGCAAATTGCGCCATGAATAAGTGAGCAGGTGAATGGCACTGCGGCGATGGGACCGAAACGCGAAAGCACGGTAAAATAAATAAATTAGAAATCAATTTAGAAAATGAGCGCCGAAAATCGATGCGAAAGAGCATCCGCAGCGCGAACAGCCACACAATTGGCTGAGACAGGTTGCCGTAGACTAAGGTCGTAAAATTTGACGCAAACAAGGGCGTTTGGCGGAGGTGCTCAGCCGTGTCCTCATCGATTCCGTCGATGGCGAAGTCTTCCAGCATGAGACGTCATCTGGGAAACGACATCAGGTTGGGAACTTGGGATTCGTGCAAAGCTCACGGTTCCCTACGTCACTGAAGACATTATAGCCTGCCCAAAACTAGAATCGAACTGCGCCTTATACCCCGTTCAGACCGAAATTTTTGAACGCGTTCGGCTGCCGAAACGGGTTAGGATTTTGCGGTCTAGACAGTGTCAGAACAAACCGAACGCGATCACAACTCGGGATGTCATCC
>JAQIXS010002944.1:0-20123 GCA_034700785.1 Rossiulus vilnensis
AATGTTACAAGAAGTACTACACTCATATCTCGATTAACGGCCTAGAAAGGTTTCCTAAAACGTTGGCTGTGAAGCCAAATGTCTCTAAATACAAACCTACACAAATATAATATTTTTATATCGAACTAGTGTTTCATTAGTTCAATTGGTCCAATTGCAAAAATAAAAAAATACTCATATTAAACAAAACAATTCAATAGTTCGATGAATGGCAAGACGCCATTGCTGTCACTGGTCTTAGCTGAAGTAATATATCAAATGGTATAAAAATTATTAAATTTTAGTTCTTTACGAAACAAGATGTCCAGGGCTGCACAACTAGGTGTGTAAAAAGAGGTTGTCCATTGGCGATCCTAGTGACCTAAATGCTTCTATACGCTTCAAAGATCCATGTACTTTCATGAATACGCGTTATTAGGTTTCATTTATTTTTGGCCGTATAATGAAACATCATGGGACGTAAAACAAAACACGGACATAAAACATATTGGCCGTTATAGCGGAACGCCGTATAAAGAACGTCTGTATACAGGATTTTTAAGAGATATTAGTCCCTTGAGTTTTATACAATAGTATTACAAAGTTTTATAACCACCGAATAGTTTTTTTATAATAGCTTGTCATACATGTCGGACTATTTTTCAAAATGCATTGCGCGCAATATAATTTCCGATGTATCACATAACATGCTGGAGTATTTCTAGTATACTAACGGTTATGTTTTCAGAATATTTTGTCACATATCATTTTATGTATTTTGAAATATTTCCCAACATCTGTGGGAAATGTACTCGCTTTTCCATTAATATTTAAGTTAAAAATACGATCAATAAAAATAGATAAGTGCAACATTTTTTTTAAAAAAATACACCTTAAATGCTACAATTTCGCGTGGTATTTGTTACAATTTTTTTTTCGTGTAACTAAAATTAACTCAGAGAGCAGTTTAAAAATAAAAAAAACGAGAAACACACCTCGAATGATATACATATACATGTATAAAACAATAATTTCATGCCATCGGTTATAAAATAGACCAAAATCGACGAGGGGTAAATTCGCGTCGTTCGCTCGTTGACTAACGGCCGATTAAATGCTAACAGGTGGTCTCGTAGAACGCGAAACAGTTTGCGGAAGATCCGTAAACAATAAAACGAAATTACCAGTAAACATGAATTATTGATTTTGATACTAGGCCGTTGCAAATAGTTTTATGGAAATTAGAATGACTTCAGGAAAATAAATAAAAATAAACCAACCGGATTCGAAAATCCCACAGAAACGATAACAAAAAATTAGTTAAATAGCCATTGGCTCGCAGGACGGCTACACAGAACGTCGATATCAGGACTAAACAAAAAACTGAGGAAAATTTACGGAAAATTTCATTTCGATAAGAATTATGTTTCATCGGTGGATTTCGGGCCTCTTCTTCGCGGTTTTGGTAATTTCCAGATTCGGGACGTTTTTCGCGCAAAACAAATGCATTCCTAGGACATCGATCGACGTCACTTTGCAGGACGTAAGTGAAAGAAGCTTGAAATGAATAATTTTAAAGTGTAAAAAATCGACGCCACTAATTTGATTTCGTGCGAACTTCAACAAGTTCAGAAGTTGCGCACCGCTGACATTTAATTAAGAAAACACGACGGAAAATTAGTGAAGCATACGTGCTGTTGGGCGAAATTTTTCGATAAAGACGTATGTGCCACACGCATTGCACCCCCCAAAAACCTTCAAAACACCCTCTTCTCTCGTAAAAAGTGGGGCAGCAGTCCACTGATGTCATTCATTCCTTCATTTCGACGTCCAGGTTTTAAAACCCACTTCTGAAACATGTTTTTAGGAACATTGACGAGGTTCTAAATGGCCAACGTTGAACACCCTTTATTCGTGTCCAAGGTTTGCTTTCGAATCCAAGCTCAGGATTTGAAAATGGGGGCGAGAGAAGGTTATTGGCAAATCATGGGGGTTTTGGCCGTAATTGCAACAATTTTCGGCGGTTTTCATGGTCATTTTCGTGTTTTTTAAGGTGTTTGCTTGAATGGATTTTCGTTATTTAACCCCCTTGAATATCTGCAGATTTTTGTTTTAAAATATTTGTTTGCACTATGCATCCTTTCAACAAATATCCAAGTATTAGCTACTACAAACCGATGTTTTCCATTAGTATTACGTTGCATTGGTGGCACTTAGTTAAGCAGGTGCTTGTGGGGTTTGGCGCTTGGTAACTTATGGTATGGCACCCTTTAAATATTTGTATTTTTTTTTAAAGATTGCTGGAGTTTGGTTCGCGGTAGCTTACGTTAACGAAACCAACCGGTCAGAACTCGAGCAGAGGTGCATCAAGCAGGTTCATAACAACAATCCTGAACGAAATGCAATCAACGAATCCAGACAATATACTGATGAAAAGTGAGCGATTGCAGGACGCCATCTTTGATTTTTTTTGGGTCGTATTTTTTGCTCTCTAATTTCGACTAATTAAATTATCATAAAACCACGTGTTTCAGCACTGGAGAAACGGTGATCGTGTACAACGCATTCACTTTTGCGGCGCCAGGGTTCATCGACACCACAACCGACAACAATAACAGTAAATTAACTTCATTTTTCTGTTTCCTTTCGCAAAATTTATTCGTTATTTTTTGCCATTCTGCTTCTTGTTTCTCTTTAAAAAAACAAATTAAAAAAAGTAAGCTAAATTAAAGATAATAAAACAAAAACTATTTTGCTTAAGCACTTTAAAAAAAAATACCAAAATATGAACAGTTTTAATTTCATTATTTACACTATTATTTTAATTTTTTTTTGCAAAATAAGGTAAATAAAACTGTCATGAAAAATATTTTTTAACACTTCAGCAAAATAGTTTTGTTTGATGTATTTAAATTTGTTTTAAAAATAATAAAGCAGTTTGGTTTAAAAAAACCGAATTTATGTTTAGAAAGAAAGCGATTTCACTTATTTGCACAAAATTACTTTCTGGCTAAACAATAATTCGCTTTTTTCCACCTAACTAAATAATTATATTTTAAAAAAAACATTAAAAAAAAAAATTTGCTGAAGTGCTTAAATAAGGGTCTCATTTAATGGAGCACTATTTTTAATGGAATGGGCACTATCCTACAAATGGAAATAGCACTATATCTTGTAAATGAGCACTATTATTAATTATTGGGCAATATTTAGTTGAGCATTAGTTTTTGAGCACTATTTAACGTAAACAAGCAATATATTAAGTTATTTTGCATGTTATTTAATATAAGGCACGGGTTGAAATGGTAAATAACCAATTTACCTAACCTAACCTAATTGGTCAATATATTGTCGTAAAAATCGTTAGTGCTCAAGTAAAATAATATAGTGTTCAAATACCAATAATTTTAGTGCTCAAAGTTAGTGCTAAATGGAATTTTGGAATAGTGCCCATTCCATTAAAAATAGTACGCAATAAATTAACAACGCTTAAATAATACTTTGCTAATATTACATCTACTTGAATTTCCAGCAGTATTTTCATACCAAAAATACTGCCAGTTTTAATTATCGTCTTTACTATCACTACTTTACTTAGTTTTTATTTATTCAGTAATTTCATCTAAATGCTAAATAGCCGTAAAATGAACTTTAGATATACAGACCCAGCGTCTGAATATTTTTCTTTAAAAATGTTTCTTTTAAAAAAATAAAAAGAATTAAATCAATAAAATATTAACAATATATCTCAAAATTACTTTTATTGCTATTTTATAAATATAGTTGGAAACTATTATATTTGGAAACTACTAAATAAATAAATAAATACACTCATAATTTAGCATCTTGTTGAAATTCTCTGTATACGTTTTCTTTCTTAAAATACTAACAGTTTTAAGTACAGTTTTTACTTAGCAGTATTTGTTATTCTCCACGTATTATTTCGTTTAATTTAATTTAATATTTATATATACATATATATATTTAATAAAACAACAACTTACAAATAATTTTAAAAATAGTTAAAAATACTAACAGAAAATCCATCGCTGATTTTACATCTACATCCATAGCTGAATTTCTATCCAATGCCTTGAATAACTGAATGTCTCTAATTTAATAAGCAATTCTTTTTGCTATCGTTTCTCATTTTTTTAAAAAATATATCTTTCCAGCCATAGTCAATTATTACAATCACATTTTGGAGTACACCAGAGGCGATTCTTTCATATTCAGCAACTGTTTGTCGATTAACGGAACGCTTTTTACGGACAGTACGTCACAAAACTCGCAATTTTCACGTTTTTTTACTCTTAATTTTGTTGCGAATATTTTTAATAATTTAAAAAAATATGTTTATATATTTATACAGGACTGGCACTTTTCATGTCGAGTCAACACGTGAGCGAAAAAACCATAAGGAGAAAGTTCGCCTCTATTGGAATTCAGCTTAATGACGTCAACGTGCTATTTCTCGTTAATCAGACTGATTGCCCTTACGGAAATTAAACTGATATCAATTTTATCATGATCGCAACTCAAGTTGAATGTGCAAAAAAGTGGAATGTGAGCTGGTGACGGTCTAATCCGTACAAATGATTATGGTAATGCATACCATGGACGATGTACAGTAAGCTCCCAATTGGAAACGTTTTTCGACATACCCTGTAATTTTTCTAATTAAATGATTATTATGTATACGATAATTTAAATAGAACATGTTTTGTACACGTCGTTACTATGTCCTATTTCCTTAAAAGTTTAGATGCCATTAAGAGCATCTTAAACCAACAATCGCTGTTAGCAAGTTGAAAACTCTCTCTAGTTTTATAGATTTTTTAAAACAATGAATTTAGGCCGATTTCAATGCCACAGAAAAAAAAATTAACTCTTATATTTGGTCTTATAAAAAGATTTACTATGCTGTTTCTAAGTGTACAATATACGAAACTGAAATGCAAGGAAACATATACCGTAAGTAAGTAGCATAGTGCATCTAATTTGATTTCCGTATATGCATAAATATATTGTCTAATATTGATAAATTTAATAGAAAGGTGGCAAAGAAATATTTCAATAAGCGTTTAAAAATGTATTACACAGTACTATTTAAAAAGGTCGTTAAATAAACTTATTTATCCAGATAATAAGGCTCAATTTTGTGAAAAAAATAGTGTTTTATGGGAAAACATTCGTCATAAGTTCTGTGAAAAAAATAGTGTTTTATGGGAAAACATTCCTCATAAGTTCATATGTAAGTTGTTAACGATTCGTGTTTTACATAGACTAGATAATTAAATCCAAATTGTTTGGACCAAATAGATTGGCCATTCTAGGTCTCACAGATTTAAATATCGAAATTATGGCAATTACATTATCCGTATATTACATAGCCCAGTATTATCCGTCCGTTTGGAAGATGAGAGCGATAGCAGCCTCTCGAGAGGATAGCCTGGATAGGTGCTGAGAGTGCACTGCTATCGGATAGTTAAAGTTAATCCCATAGCCACTGAGGATACATGTACAAAGCTCTCAAGTTCTCAACCTGACTGATATATTTGTGTCTTTGCATTGTTACAACTCATCCTCTTTCGTGCAATCGAGTTCCTCTCGAGAGTTGAAACTCTCAGGGAGTGCCGTGTTAGAGTAACCCCCCACCAGTCACTGAGAGTACAGGTCTATTCGTATCTCTCGGAGAATAGCTCATGATTCCATCTCGATTGTGTGTTTGAGAGCCTTTTGATTTTTCTTCTATTTTTGTTCTGTTTCTCAGACCATAAGCTAAATAAATAAATAATCTTAATTAGTCTAATCAAATATGCAAAACTCACCATCAAGTGGTTGGTAACGATTAAATCAGATTTTAAAAAAATCTCAACTACGTGCACACGGTTGAGCATTTATTTCATCTGATTTAATTTGTCTAATGTTTTCTATTTTCCATACGATTTTTTAATACTACTTTATAATATTATATAATTTTTACAATTGTCTACTTTTTTTTTCTATTTTTTCTAAATTATCTATGCATTAGAAATTATTTTCTCGTTATTTTTTATTTTATTTTTACATTCCTATTGTAGTTTTACAATTATTTTCCAATTGATTTTCATTTTTTTCCCTAATTTTGTTCTGATTTTCGTTTTATGTTAGTTTTCTATATCATTCTATTTTTTTTTCGTTTATTATTCTATTTTCTATTCTTTTCTTATCTTGTTTTATTTTCCCAGTTAAACGGTCTTTGGTACATCCAAGCTTTCACGATGCCAGTGTTAACCTTAGGCAGGGTTTTCGGGGTCAAAGCGGCTGGGCCGCATTCCAACAGAATTCGAAATTTCGGGGAAATTGGGTGATGGGCGCAACAATGTCCGCCATCACCATCCACCGTCGGAAGGTGATGTCACAAGAGGAATGTGACACTGGAATGGTGGCGGGTCAGCTGATCGGGCCGAATTCTTTACTCGGCCGCTTTTTTGCTTTCATTCACGCTGAAGCCATTGGCCGGTGTGGTCAGCTTTTGCACTTGCTGTTGAGATGTCAGGCCGTGCGGCCACAGTTTTGTTTGATGCAAATCAGCCTTTAATGCAAATAAAGGAGAGAAGAGAAACCAGCAAACAACGCTACGGAAAACAACAGGATTCATCGCATGGACCTCTTCTGTCGACTGAGAGGTAGGAAACCACCCCTTTTTGTTGGAGAGGGAGATCTACATTTTTTGTCACTGCAAGCACCCATTTATGGCCCCATGGTCAACCCATCGCATAGAAAAGTCTACTCAAATTTCACGAAACCCTATTAAATTTTCTCCTACAGGACACTTCAGTGTGAACAGCAGTTAAAAACAGCAAAATTACTGGTCCGGCATTGTGGGAACCCGGCCTTAGTAAGTGGGAAAGTATAGCATCATATATCTACATTTACACTGGAATGTATATAGAACAATAGGCTTCAGCCATTGTCCTACGAATTGAAACAGTTTACACAAGCTGTAGGGTGATCTACCCAGACCTAAGATATTCTTCAGTGTACACACACCGCTAGATAAAGTGCACTCTAGCTAGCTTTTTTCTGTGCGGTGTATAGGTACCCTAGATGTTACATTCCATTCCAAAAAAAAGTTACACAAAAAAAGAAAACACGACCAAACACTCATGTGGCAATGTAACCCAAATTATATTTTTATTTGGTCATTTGACTTTCAATCCCACAATAGATTGACTGGGGGATAAACATGTAGTAATATCAATTAATCGAATCGGATTTGCATGGCAAATGCTCGCTAGAGTAACATTCTTCGCAATTATTGAAGAAACACTCTTGGGTGTAGGTCACGCCCGCCATTTTCAGTAAATCTCGAACGCGCTCTTTGCTCATGGTTTGAGCCTTTGATGAAACATCAAAATCTGTTTCGAAAATAAATAAGAAATGATATAAAATAACAATAGATACAAGAGAAGCAGGAGTTGATCAAAGCATGCCCTATTTTCATCATAAAATGAATATACGGACAAGCCCCGTGTCCATCTATATAAAAAAAACTTCTATAGTTGAACCAGTTAGGGCCAGTCAGTTATCATTAAAGTAATACATTAACCTATTTCTATTGACCTTATCGTACTTGGAATGATGAAAGTTGACTTACATTGGTTTGAAACAAGCTTGCCATCAGACATATCACAAACAGATGTGACAACACCGTCATCGGTTTGCAACAAGGGAAAGACGATAAGGGTAGGAAGACCTTTAATTGAAATAATTCACGTGTTTTTGACGCTTTATAAAACATTATGACAAAAGTGTCATTCCATATTAAATGAAGTCTTCCTCATACCATGTAGCCACATGCAACAATAACAACAACAACAACCCAATGGGGTTACAACCCCACAAGCCAATATTAAAAATAGAAGAATCTTGTAGGTAAATACAGAAAATCGTATTAACAAACCTAATAAATCATATAGTATAATAAATATAATAAGTAATGAAGACAATAGCCACATACAATATAGCATTTAGTTCACGATGCATGTAGTACGTGAAAACTGACTTAACATACCGTCAGGTACTGTATCGGCATGGATTTCATCAGGAGCAACCTGCTTAAATTTTCGTAATTTGACCTGCATTGTTTTCGAGCTGTATATCGATATTGATTGAAAGGCATAAAATTAGCATTTAATTATAATAGCAATGCCCCTTTTCCCAGCATTACATGTTTCTGATAGGAATATGACAGACAGACAGACGTTGCACTAAGTGATATAGTTATTGTGGCTATATCACATGTTACACTGTAAAACCAGCGTTTCTCTAATAGCGCAAAATAAAAAATTCAAAATTGGTAAACTTGATGGTGTGACCTTCACCAGTGATTTTACCGTTTGTCATATACGGTGTTGACAGCGTAACCGGTAGTGTTATCGGGATTGATGAACCTCTCAGTCATATCACAGGTATAATTTAAATTAAAAGATCCATAATCAGCGAACATCTGGTGGTGCAGTTTGCCCCTCAACTACAAACGATTTAATTTCAATAATAAAAAATTATTGTCACATATAAAAAATTAAAACAGGTACCAATGCAATTGTACTAATTAATATTGTTATCAGCAATAACAATTTAAAGATGATTATAAAGGAACGAAAGGATGTTCACACGAATAACTTTCTCTCAGAATATTCAAAAAGTTATGTCTGCGAATCAAATATGAATTGAAATAGGTTTATGGTGAGGAATTTGGACGAAATCAGAAGCTTGTATGGTATTGGATAAAGTATGTCTAGGGAGTGAACATTTCTGTATCAGATCATCGATAAAATGAGCATGTAAGTAGATTGACATTGACAACTCATTTTTTTCTTTCTTCAAAAGAAACAATTGAAAAAAAAATTATTTCAAGTGATTTTTTTTTTCTGGAAAAAGACATTTTTGAAATCTATTTTTCTATGTGTGAATGATTATGCAGAATAATTGGAATTGAAATCTCACCTGCCATATTGGGACCGGAATTGCATTGCCGGGTTTAACACAATCAGCAGAATTAACTTTTGAAATGAGAAACGAGGCCGAAATGTTAAAAAAACAGCAGAAAAAAGTCCATCTGGACAGCATTTTTGATTTGTGAAATAAAACAACGTTTTTGTGAATCATGAAGGAGAGACACTGACTTGCCAAACGATCAAAACCACTGACACGGAGCCCATTTCAACTGATCGTTATTCTTATACACATTTCAAAGCCATACATTATCCATACAGCTTATTGTTGCTGTTGATTAAATAGTGAGGAATTTATTGTTTGTGAATAATTAATGACATTAACAAGATTTCTTTATCCATCAAATATGTACACCGAGTTGATGAGCACTGTCTGATCAATAACCATAATTTGTTTGTTTGTAATGACTCGAAAACATACATTCATATCCATATTCTAAATGACCCCAATGCTCTCAAAATTTCCCAAATTGTCAATGGGATTTTCCTCCAAATATGCAGCTATATTGTAAAGGGTTGATTGGATCTGTTTAAGCAATGGTAAAAACCCCCTTTGTGTGTGGATATAATGTTGACTACGCGAGCATATTTAGTTTCATTAATTGAATGAAAAAGACATTATTGGAAGGGTCATTAAGCTAATGTTAAAAAGGAGAAATTGACTAATCAATTGCCCTCAACGTCCAATTGTCATCAACGATAGTCGTTTTTGCGAAATAACGTTTCCCTAAATATTTATAGCGTTTAATGACACTATTAAAGGTTTTAAATAGATTTCTCGAAAATCTATCGTTCTCAACAACCGATTAAAACAAACGTTTAACCATTTTTAGAAAAATGTAAAGCAGTTATATGCTTATTTTTATAGTGCTAACAACAACGTCCAATAAGATTTAATTGCACTTTCAGTGTAAACTGTGGCCAAAACATAAACGATAATGAAATCGAACTGATTTTGAAGTTGAAATCTCACATTTTAAATTTCTTTTTACTAACAATTTTTACGATATCATCGAATAACTTTTTTGTTATTATTAAAAACACCACGAATTTTAACTTGTTTTTAATAGAATAGAATGTGATCTATCGAATTATACTATTTGTGTAAAGTAATTAATTTTTTTAAAGATTTATTGTCTCAATGGCGGTAAGGTAAACTTGTTTACCTTATAAATTAAATAAATGAAACCAAAACGCAAGATAGTCTTTTAATAAATTGTGTTTATGGTAATTTTTTAACCGGTTAAAAAAAACCGAAGCAAACAATATTTACTATTATAACGCAATGCATTTTCTTATTATACTGAAATTGATCCAGATTAACAAGCTGATCATCCGCCAATGTAGCACTGCTCGTAAATATCAAGGAAACACTCTTGACCACCGGTCACTCCCACAAACTGCACCAAACATCGATAAGTATAAGTTTACCATGGTTACAATGGAACACAGTTACAGATACCATTGTTATGGTAATTCTCTTTACCCTAAATGGGACCATGTGTTATGCAGTACATGTGTCATGGTTACAAAAATGGAGGCTGGTGTAACTCAGCAAGGCTCTGTCATTGATTAGGAAGACAATTTAAGTTACATGTAGGTAATGTCTTCAGATTTGAGTGAACCTACCGCCTTCTAATTGAGTGAACTGGATTTCATCAGGAGCAACCTGTGTTAGTCGGTAATGTATAAAGGACATCAATGTCATCCTGAAGAGTAAGGACTTATAAGGATGTATAGATGAAGTGAGAAGTAAACTGATATTACCAACGTTTCGTGTGATCAGAATTCATTTTTATTGCTTGCAAACCGATGTCTTAGTTTGGCCATATCTCGTGTTGACGGAATACCCAGTGGTGTTATCAGCATTGATATAATTCATCACTCTGACCTCCGAAATTGACCACCATCTGGTTGTGCTCTAGGCCTCTCATCTAAAGGGTTACGAAAACAGTTTAAAACGTTTGTTGTTTGACGTTTTTCTATGGGTGTACGAATGGTCAGTTATTAAAGTACATCTACATCCTACGTGTCACAGTGCCATTGGAATGGCATTGCTAGGTTTGACACAATCTTGAGAACTGACCGTCGAAATTAGGTACGTTGATGAAATAGCAAGAAAAAAACCCCACCAGAATAGACGCCATTTTGTCAACATTCTCAGAAAAATATTAAGGGATACGTTTTGAAGAACTACACAGCAGAGACAGAGACTTCAAAAATAACGAAAAATGGCGATGAAAGCGAGCACATTGTTCTTCAATATTATTGTTACACATCTGTCGAAACCATGCATTATTAATACATGTATAACGTATTGTTAAAGTTAAGTAAATATTGTCGAGTGTCTATTGGTAAATATTTATGATATTGATAAGAGGGGTTCTCTGTCCTTCATACTGAACTGCACAATTGCAGAAATATCAGTATAATAAAAATAATGACCTCTTTCCTATCACTTGAAATCATCTATAGAGATATGTTTATTAAATAACCCTTGTACATAAGTTCATTGGAATCGTTTCAACAATGGCAGAAGAGGTCACAGGTGGTCATCGACGACATACCCATGGCTTTCGAATTCAATGTTGTTTGTTACGACTAGCGAACATTAGACACCACGAACTAGATATCGTTAAGTCCATAAGTCAAAAGGTTAATTGTTTTATTAATTAATTCATGTATTCGTAAATATACATACTGTACGTGATAACAAACATGTCATCGCTTGCCACGTACATTATTTTGGTGTTGAATTTCATTCAAATTAAAAATGTGGTAAAAGTTATTAAGTTCCAAAACATTCCAAGAAATGACCACAAAGAATTAATTAGTAATGTGATCATTTTCATATTGCAGAAAAAATTAGAATTAATTAAAAACATGGCACAGTGAATAATGCCTATAATTTTTTAAGACAATCCAAATTAAATAAATTATTTCAGAATGTTTGATAATAACCATGTTTTTCACAAACAAATTGTTAAGTTTAAAATGTATTCTTTGTTTCTTAATTTGAAGGTCTATATTTACTGTTTTTGAAATTATTTAAAAAAACATGTGGCTCTTCCTTTTAAATGCAGTTTTTGACATTTTTTTTATCGCAAATTGCAGTCAAATCACAATTCAAATATTGAATCTGATTTTGTTAAAACCGTGCCCAGCATGGTAAGTACAGCACGGTAATGGTAAAATCTAAATTGCGATGAATTATATGCTAAAAATGAGTTTTGTGATTGTTTTTAAATTTTCACAATCGAGAAGGTTTTGGAAAGATCTTGTTACAAATAACGGATTTATAGCTATTCAAAAATAATAAAACACATTAACTACGGTTCACTGTACCTTTTGTTAAAAATCCCTATAGTTAAATGGTGCAACACAAAACTATTAACCCTTAGGTTAAGTTGTGGCTAAAGGTAACCCCAGGTCAGCTCACTTTTCATTGAACCTGCAATGGTGCAACCGGCCCTATGGAAAAGCATTGCACCCAGCAGTTTAACATAAGGTTTGTAAAATAATGAAATTTCCCAGAATTCCTATGTCCAGCAAGTTATCTCTATGTTAATTATACCTTGGGTTAAAAATCCCTATGGTAAAATGGTGCGACAAAAAGCCTAATAACCCTTAGGTTAACTTGTGGCTATAGCTAACCCTGGGTTGACTTACTTTTCATTTAGGGTATGGTTGCACCAACAAAAGTTAAGACAAACCTAAGGTAAACCGGCGGTTAACTAATTACCGGTTACACCACTGAAGGTTAAATGAAAGGTTAGCTAACCTGGGATTAATTTGTGATTATCCATTGTATGTAATCCATGAATTACAGTTTATAGCAAGTGGCAGGATGATCGAAAAAATGGTAATGCTTGTAAGTGCCGTTGGCCTCTTTCAACAATTCAAAGCCGTGTCCTTGAGTCGCTCCTGGAGATCGCATCATGATGGAAACGTCCGAGATTAAGACATCAGTTTAATAGAGAATATTTGCCTAAAAATGTAAAACCCAGGGTTTCACTCACACTGTCGAACGAGTCTTCCGTGGACGAAGAAGCAAGCAGTACCAACGAGCTCTTTGTCGTTCAGTAAAACGATGTAGTAGAAAATGTCATCATAAGCTTTTTTGAAAAACAAATTGACATTTTCGTAAGGTCCATTTAAGGATCTCCAGTTCCCAGTCCATGCAACTGTCTAGGCGTCAATATCTTTGAGAAAAATACATCTGAGCTGATTGATTAAGCCCTGATCAACTCAAAAGTTGAAAAGCAAGAAGAAATGGAAAATATTTGAAAATAATGAGTTATTAAGGCAAAAAACCTACAGATCTCTGTATGGATCTTAATGGCTTCTGTTAGTAACATCCATAAAGGTAGGTCATAACCAACTTTGTCGAGTATTAGAACGGAAATTGTCGCCAAACTTACCAATATGCACTAGGTACTAAATAAGATGTACATACATTAAATGAAAATAATGATGAAATAGGTTATATCTGAGTGATTGCTAATAAAATAACTAATAAGGACTGGTCATAACCTAAAGTTCCAAGCCTGACACTATCTCAAATATTGAAATAATATAAATATGAATGTATATATATATATAATATATAATGGCACCTATAAAATATACTTGGAATTTACCGTTGATCAAATAAAGTTCTGGTAAGTAAACCTCCTTGTCAGTTTTAAATGCGTCCTCAAGTGTGTCACAGGAGTAATTTAAATAAACACCAGTGACGTCACCGTCCATAAAGTAGATCCAAACTCCCTTTATCTAAACAGCATATAAATGGAACTAAGGTTGGGATCCAAATAGCGTCTCATTTAAGGTTTAAAAACTAGATGTCAAATCAATGATTAAAAACCAAGCATTTTTAAAAAAGTTTGAAACTTCTAATATCAAACTTTAAAAAACGGTTAAAAATCATGTACGTAAAATTTTAAAAACCTTAAAAATTCATATATGAAACATATATAAAAGTATAATAAGATATATGTATATATAAAGCATTTGAAAACGTAAAAATCTATATTTCTATCATTTAAAAAAGCTAAAATTTCTAGCTGCACGTTGGTCCACAGTTCAATAAATACATTTTTTTTATATAAAAAAACCTGAAAAAAACGTGAAAAATTTGAGAAAATATAAACTTAACCTGATATGAAATAATCGGTATCGCATTAGCCGGTCGAACGCAACCAGAACCGGTATCAGCGGAGCAAACACTACCGACCAATGTCCAGGAGGCCAAAAAGAAAAACAATGGATACCATTTTTGGTCCATTTTAGATTTTCAAAAAATTACTTTTTGGAAGGCAGATTTTATGAACGATGTGAAATATTGAGTAATTGAGGCTTCAATATTTAATATTATAAATGTACGTCTGGCATTTATATCATTGCCTTTGTTTGGAGATCATTGATATTCAACTAGAAGAAAACAACAACACATGATTGTAGCAATATTTAACGCTAGTTCAATACAAACTCGTGACTTAATTGGTTGTTTGACTAGTTTTTTTAGTCGGTGCGACCATGATAGTGATATGACACGAGATCGAAGCCTGATCTGGCACCTAAAATGAATCTTATTGCATCATTAACTGAATTGTACGTTTAACTATTAACTCAAGGTCATGTTTAATAGGAGGTCAATTGAGAGAGGTTTTTCATCTGATCATTAAAATACAGACATTAAGTGCATAAAAAGCTAATTAACGAGTCTGTCTTGCTAAATAACAGGATGACGTCCATTCACAACAGATCACTTTATATTCACTTTATAGTTTATTGGTAGGTTTCACTGCACTTAGGAGACAAATATTAGACGCCTAAATTAGATGACCCATGTTTCTTCCCCTCCACTCGTGTCCACGATTATCCACGAAGTGTTCATTAACATAAATTATGTATAAAAGTGTACTGAAGCTTTAATAATTGAGAGAAATACACAATACTTGCAAAATGATAATTTTAATTTATTTTAACTCAGTAGCCTAGACTATTAGAAAGGATGTGCATGTTAACAATTATAATCAAGGCTCTGTCATTGATTAGGAAGATAATTCAAGTAGATAGTGTTTTGAGATTTGAGTGAACCTACCACCTTCCAATAGAGTGAAATGGATTTCATAAGTAGCTACTTGCATGCCATTCTGACACATTATTGGTCTTATTTTCTACATTTTTGGTCCATTTTAGATTTTCAGAAAATTATTGTTGTAAGGAAGAAGATATCAGCAACGTTATGCAGTGTCGTGTTACGCAACGTATTATTATACGTTCAGCTTTTATATTACTTTGAGCTTATAAATTATTTGGAAATTTATTCAATTGGCGAAATCAGATGTTTGATTTGTTGACTCGTTTCTTTAGGCAGAGCGACCATCAAAGTGACATAATATGGGATTAAAGCAAGGCCTGTCATCTAACATATATTATTAATACAAGGTTAATCGTTATTTTAAACAATGATGTCATTAGTAGACGTTTTTGATGCCATGTACATGTAGGTACATTTGTGGCTAATTTCGTATTTATCCTTATGTGGAATATATGAATATTAATGGTAATATATGGCCATATAAGTCCTCTTATGGATTTATCTATTGATAGAAAAAGTCATATATGTCCAAATAGACTTTTTGCATGCATAGAGTTAATAGCAATTGAGATATTTACTACACCAAACCATGTTTAGAAAATTTGATTTAAACAGAAATTTCCTTAAGTACGAATATTTTGGATTTCAACCCATAACTATATTAATTAAGAGAGGATTTTGACAGAAGAAGACAACTTTTAAAAATATCAAGAAAGAGTAATTCATGTTAAGTGCGTTTTATATAAAATCTTTTTTTTTGCATAGCTGAGAAATCGATTATAAAATAATCAATTCTGCAACAAATATGCAATAAGTTACAGTTTGTAGCATTTAGCAGGCTGATCGAAAAGATAGTGATGCTTGTAAGTGACGTTAGCCTGTTTCAACAATTCAATATAGCGGTCTTGAGTCCCTCCTTGAGATCTCATCAAGACGAAATGGTCTACAAATTAAGACATCAGTTTAATAGAGAAAATGTATCTAAAATTTAAAATCCAGAGTATCACTTACACTTGTGATCGACTCTTCCGTGGACGAAGAAGCAAATAGAAGCAACGAGCTCTTTGTCGTTTTGTAGAATGATGTTGTAGACAATGTCATCATAAGCTTTAAAAATTGTAATGCATATTAAAAGATTTAAAGTATTTGTCACATGCAACTGTCTAGAAGTCAATATCTTTGACGAAAAATATGATCATGCTGATTGACGAAGTCCTGATTAAGTCAAATTTAAGACCCACACAAATGAAAAGCAAGAAGAAATGAAAGATTAGTTATAACAATGAGATATTAGGTAAAAATAGATATACGTCCACATAATGTTGAGATATATTTCTAAATTTATAAAATAATCTGTAACAAAATATTTTAAAATATACCAAATAATTTACTAGAAGTTTACCGGAAATATCGTGAATTGGGACATTAGTATATTAGATGCAGTATACTTTGACATATATTCTGACAGATATGCTAAAACTTTTTTATAATTAAATACCAGTAATAAAATTACATAATTAGCCTACAACAACTAAAACAACAAGCCACTTAATAGTTTAAAAATATTAAGCAGAATACATATAGTCCGCCTTCATGACAAGTCTGTATTGATGAGTTTACGTTTAGATCATTACATCACATATTATAACGTATATTTAGAAATATATCCCAAAAACAGAAAGTTTCTGTGAGAATCTTTCTGGGTTCTATTAGTAACACTAATAAAGAGAAGTCATAACCAATTTTGCCCAAGATCAGAACGAATTTTTCAGTTAAATTATCAACATGCACTACTGTAAATTATATAAATGCAACAAACTATAAAATTTACTAAAATAATTATTAAAGACAAACTAATCAGAAATAGCATACAATATATTATTCTACTGATTATACATGTGTGATTTAACGAATCAAACAACAATAATAAGGACTGGTCATAGCCAGAAATTATTAACTAAATAATGGAATGGTTGCAATTATGATAAATTTTCTAGTCAATCTTTAGTTAAAAGACACAAACTAAATTTTGAATAAAATGAAGATGCAGACGATACAAAAATATAGATAATAAACTGCAAAAAATGAGAAAAAATACTTTAAAAAATAAACATTTCTAATATTTATTTGCATGCCATTTCCTTTGGGTATAAATTTAATTGATTTTTATTAATAACACTAAACAAGATGTGTCACAAAGAGTGGTTATCAATTCTGTAAGGGATAAGAAGGGGAATTGACGGTCGATTGCAATTGAAACTATCAAATTTTGACAGCTGGTCATCACCGCTTCAAAATGTTATCGCTCTAATTCACAACCACCTGAGAACATTTATCATGTTCCAAATCACTGAATATAATTTCTTTAATAAACCAACTTTGGATAGTTAGTTAAAGTCAACTTAAAACATTAATTAATCAATGCCATACTCCTTAATTGACAATTTCAAAACCAAATAACACATCTGTTAAACAGATACGTTATATATTTTTTACCACTTACATAAATCAAATGGCTGAAAGTGAACGGATCCATCTTTCCAAATTTCCATGTCGAAATTGGACAATTTAAATTGTCCATCGCTAAACACAGAAGGTTTTCATTTTCTTAAAAAAAATTACCTATCCCAAACTGTAAATGACGATAACTAAAAATCTAGGCCATAGTAAAATATACTATAAAATTACCGTTTATCAAATAAAGTTCTGGTGCCTATTCCCTTGTTGGCAGTTTTAAATAAAAACTCAAATCTGTCGCAAGAGTAAATCGAAGAATCAGCATCAGTGTCAACGTCCATAACGTGGAACCAAACGCCCTTTATCTAAACGACAAACAAGAAGGTCCAGGTCATATCAAGGTGGACTTCAAAGGGCGGAATTTCGTAGGATCACAATTAAAATATAAAGCACTTAAAACTTTAGAGATACACAAATCAAACATTCAGAATTTTTTTTAAATTAACACATAAAACATTCAGAAAATTGAATATATATATATTTGAAACATATAGAACAGTTTGAAATTCCAGGCATACCTTGATAAAAAGTTCAATAAATATTATTCTTTTTAAAGCAAAAAAATTGAAAACAAATTGGGACACATTTGAGAAAATGAATACTTTACCTGATCTGAAGTAATCGGTATCATATTAGCCGGTCGAACGCAATCGGTATTAGAGGAGCAAGTACTGACCAATGTCCAGGTGGCCAAAAAGCAAAATAATGGAGACAATTTTTGGTCCATTTTAGAATTTCGGAAAATTCGATTTGGTACGAAGAAGATATCAGCAACGTTATGCAGTGTCGTGCTTTACAACTTATTATCATACGTTCGCGCTTCTTTTATAATACTTTACTGCTATTATTTGGAGATGTATTTAATTGGAGAAAACAGATGTTTCACTGATTTACTCGTTTTTCTAGACAGATCGACAATTAAAAGTGACATAATGTGTGATCAAAGCATGATTTGTTATCTAAAATATATCATTATCACAAGGTTAATTGTTTTTTTAAGCAATGATGTTATTAGTAGACGTTTTTGATGCCATGTAGGTCCATTTGTGACCAATTTTGTATTTATCCTTAAGTGGAGTATATGAATATGTATAGTCATAAATGAATATGAATGGACATGTAGGTCCTCTTGCGGATTTATCTATTGATAGAAAAGTCATGTACATCCATATATACTTTTTGTATGTAGGAAGTTGACAGCATATGTGATATTTAATACACCAAAGCATGTTAAGTTAATATGAATTAAACAAAACTTTTATACATTACGAAAATAGACAATTTTCTTCCAACTGGAATACGCATACATTATAAAAAATGTTCATAAATACCTTTTATCATTGTTTGTTTATTCAACAACATATTTTGACATAATATTGCAAATAAGCAATACATATATGCAACAGAATGACGACCGTTCTTAAAATGACATTCAAGATGTCATATTTGCTTACTATTGAGTGTTTGATACCTTAAGGTTTACCATTTCTCAGAATGCTTAAGAATGAGCTTAAATGAGTCTTGTCTAAATGCCTAATGTTCTTTTAGCTCTTGTTTGTTTTGAAAATAAACGTTTTTTTTAAAAAGTGAATATTTGCTTTCAAACTAATGTGTTTTTCAGAGTAAAACCCCGTTTTTAAAATCAATGTTTGTTTTTCAGATTAATGCCTCCCTACAAATTTGTTTGCTTAGTAAAACAGTGGTTTATAACAATAAATTTAACAATTGGCAAGACCTGCTTCTCAGTTAAAATGGTGCCACACAATAAGGTTCTAATAAGGTTCATTAAGACACATGGAACCTTTCTTGGTGAATTAGTTCTATAACGGACTGTTTTACAGTTTAAAAAATTTGCTAAGTAAATAGGTTCTATCATTGCTTTTCACAAGATTCTTTCAGGTGAAGACAAGAAAAAATCATGACTTTCCTTCAAACCCTCCTCCTTTCCAAAGTGCAAGTTCTACATCCTGTCTTTTGTTTGAACTGTTTCGCTCACTGACTTATTACAAATGTCATACATACAAAAAAATTTGACTGTTAAAAATATTTTGAGTGTATACAACATTTTTTAGTGTATACAAATATTTTTCAGTGTGTCAGAAATAGTTTTGAACAGTATCAATTAATATTTTTCAACAATATCAAAAAAATATTGTTTCAGTGTGAAAATAATTTAACATATTATGAAAACATATTTATACATAAAAATATTTTTACATAGAATAAAAAAATATTTTGACATAAAATGAAAAAGATTTAACAAAAAATATTTATATAGAGTTGCGCTTGAGATGAGTCATTACAATGGGACGCTTCCATTATTAGCAAGGAGTGTGAGCTACTTGGGAAAGCTGGGGACCACTAACAGTATATAGGCCTATGCTTATGGCTATGCATTTGATCATGGCTCAAGGGTTATGTCCTGTTTTCTTTGTGTGTATTGGCATCATAACATGTACAAAAACTTAATTACCATGCCTTTAAGACATTAAAATGCACTAACAAACTAAAATAATTCTTTT
>JAQIXS010002945.1:0-20123 GCA_034700785.1 Rossiulus vilnensis
ATATTTATTTTACGCCAAAGAGTTGGCAAAAGATACAGAGGAGATACACATTTTGGTGAAAATACAATCAGAAGGTTTAAGTAGCTTCATTGGTGGTCATTTCGTCGATAAGGTGATTAAAGACCATGTCTGTAAATGTGTTGCTATAAACAGTATGGTCATATGAAAGAATGTAAAAATACATACTACATGCATATGGAGGTATATGGATATGAGTGGATTTTTCGACTAATTCCAGATTTGTGGCCAATAGTATATGGGCATTTATGGATATGACCATACATACAGTCCCATTTGTGGCCAATTTCTGATCTAACCATATATGGAATAAGTCCAATATGTCTATAGGTACACTGAATTCTATTTTCCAGGTGTAGCCATATTGAGACATTTACAGTTATGGTCATACATTTGATGACATTTACAGTATATGGCATATGTAAGAATGTAAAAACATGTATGAGTATAACATTTTTAGACTTATATAAACTGTACAAGGACTTTTATGATTATCAATAGACTTTTACGGCGAAATAGGCCCGTTTGTGGCCAATATCTGGTCTAACCATTTTTTTAGAATAAATGGCGCACATTTAGATATTCCACCCGGAATTGGTTAAGGGGCGTGCCATCAATTTTGTTTTCAAATGTCAACCGTAATTTCAAAATAACCATAAAAGGCACCTGAACCTCGAAGAAATATTATTAGCGAACATAATTAAATCTGTATTTTGAGTTACTTGCAAAATTGCTCGCATTAAAAATAACTTAGGTAATATTCATTAAAATCTTCGCCAATATTTCATAGAAAAATGATCGTAAATTCTTCACGGTCTAGTTGCCACTAATGGTCAATCAATTTTACATCAAAAATATTTCGCGATTTCGTAAAAACTAAAACACACTTTGCAGTTTAAACTAGCAATGCACGACCTTTTAACTTCCTTTGGCGTATTAATATATCAAAACTATGTTCATCGCCTGTTAAATTTAAACTGGCCTAATTTTATATTGATAAATATTACTGCACAGAATTATTAGCGAGGCAATTTTATAGTTATCCAGTTAAAAATACTGCCGCAAATGTTTAAGTTTACTGACATTTCAAAATGAAATATGTTGAAAGTTTCATACATACATTATCTCGTCATAAATATTGCATAAGTATCAATTTCAAACAAAGCTGTATTGTGTAAAATGTGCAAATTAAACACGCTAAATTTCAATAGCAGACCTGGTCAAATAACTGAGTATATTCCTGAAAAATGCTACTAAATATGCATAATTTAGTTGCATTTAAACACATGTTCATCGCTACCTATTTCGTGATAAGTCATTTTAAATTAACAACATTGAACTATCAAAATCCAAATAAAAAGAAAAATCACATTAACTAACAAAACAAGAACAGACAACAACCAACAAAACTCACATTGATTTCACTAGGATCATAATTTTTGATTAAAAATTATTGATAATGACATAGTTTGGTTGCGTTTTATCAATACATTTTCGATTTTTTTCTTCAAAAATACATGTTTACTTCAACCCAAAAGTATGTCCA
The DNA here is from genome assembly GCA_034700785.1 of Rossiulus vilnensis. NCBI lineage: Eukaryota > Metazoa > Arthropoda > Diplopoda > Julida > Julidae > Rossiulus > Rossiulus vilnensis. The sequence continues at coordinate 1,565 of JAQIXS010002945.1, forward strand.
CCATGAAAAAAATCATACATTTTACTTCAAACACTTATTATAATTGCAAAATTTATTTTCCCCAGGTTGTAGAATTAATCATCCACTAGAGTTTCAGTAATATTTTATAGTTCGAGAATGCCCCATTCATTTATAATCAAAAAAACTGACACAATAGTATGCGACCTCCGAAAACGTGTTCTGCCTCTTAACAAAGAGTTCGAAGATGAGGATCGAAAGTTTGAAATTTTCTTTTTTAATAAACAAACTGGACATTTTCAAAGTATAAAAAAATAACTCAGACCCCAGTGGACGACCAATTCCACACTGGTGAAACTAAATTTAGCAATTATTATAAGTATTTGAAGCAAAAATGTGCAATGTTTTGCACACATGGACGTAACCCTAAAGGCTTTTGCATATATTGGCAATAGAATGGCTAAATTTGGGTGAAGTTAGATAGATAGCAGTGCAACTCCATGGCTTCAAAAAAGAGTTTGGCACGCATAGATAGAGGAATGTAGTAGCAGTAATAACAAATGGTGGTGTTTTCATGCCTCCTTTACAAATTGCATACCGGATGGAGAATTCAATAAACTGGGCTCGTCTTCAGAGCGCCATATTCTTGCAGCCAGTATTTCGAACACGTTTCGTACTGACTGTCATCCAAACCCCGAAGACGAAAAACTGCTGCTGGCTGCTCTTAACATACATCAACAAAATCAGATGCCAAAGCAGTCAACGAGGCTTATAGAGAGGACATATATATATATATATATTATATTTGGCACCTAGGAGAAACATCCCAAGCCCGTGTCTGAAATTCCAATACATTTTCGAAGCTGGTTTCACCGCTCTGGAGAAGACTACCATAGAATGAAAACCTTTAGTTTTAGGACTAGATAATGGAATATATAGGACTTACAAATTGATAAAAAATAGTGTTTAATCACGATTTAAACGAAGCTATCAAAATTAATTTTCTTTGGTAAACTTAATGACTTTTCAGTGTCTTAAAATTAGTTATGATGATCAACACATCGTGTTTAATTACGTTTCAAGCAACGTTCCTAGCAATGAAACGTCATTTCAAGGACCTAAAAAAGTTAGTAATTATTTTTAAAACAAGGTGTCTGATCACGTTCTAAGTAAGGTTACATGGCATTAGTTGTAATTAGGATTTGGTATTGTAAAATCAATGACTTGCAATGTCTTAAATCAGTAATGATTCTAAATGTTGACTCTAAATGGAAAATGACTTTCTGCATAGAATGTCTCAAAGTGTTTTTGATAAAGTTACACAGCATAAATCTATACACTGTGCTGGATTTGGTTTAAAAAATCTAATTTCCAAGTGCTTAAAATGGGTAATGATTTGTAGTTACTAAAAAATAAATGCATACAAGATGTTACTGAGAAGAGTTCTTTAATACAAGTTCAATTAATGAAATACCAAGGATTTAAAAATCTGCATTGAGATTTAGCAGAGGTTTATAAAATTGAATAATTAAAAGTCACAAGTTTGAAGCTTTTTATTTGTAAATTTGTTATAAACAGTGGTTAGCATTAAATTCACTTTCTCAAATTTGTTTGTTCATTGATTAAATCAAAATCATACAAATTAAGAGTTAATCGTTTTCAGGGGGAATTTTCCTTCTCACTTTGGAAGCATTTCAACCCTGGCACCATTCGGGGCGTCACCCTGTATATTCAAATTCCTGCCTTATCTCCTTTTTTCAAATTTGGCAAGACCTTTTTTCATTCCTTGCCATCACTCGGCACCGCAACGCAACCTTAAATCAATTCCAAAAAAGGAGAGAAAAAAAAAAGCCCTTGGCTATACAAAACTTAAATTTCGTTTTCTTATGTGTATAAATTGTACGCCGAAAACGTCTGGCACTCGTCAAGCCCATGAACTCTTTTACATGCAAGAATTCGCTATAAGCAACGAGTTATCTATCACTGGTGAAAAAGTAAGGAAAAAAAAAGAAACAAAAAGAGAAAGAAAGAAAGCCTCAAATAAAACAATAGGAAGAGTTAACGCCCCTCGAAGGCCAAAAATCAGAGACGAAATAACAGCCACACGTCAATTTCGCTCAGCCAACAAACAGAAAATAGGCATCGGAAATGAGCAACGATTTGCTTACATAGGCCAGAAAACAAAACCTAGAAGGCACCGCATGGGACACATAAAGGGGGATAAGGGATAAAGGGGGTCCACCAAACACACGGAACAGAACCACCGGAACGACAACATATACAGAAACAAAAGCATGGCAGTATTTGCAGGCAGTGTAGATGCAAAACTTGCATTTTCAGATTTAAGAAAGCAGACTTAAAAGGATGCCCAAAATGCAAACGAATGACTACATTTATTTTTCCCACTGAAGGTTTGCTTGTACACGAGGGGTATGGGTTATTTTTTTAATTTCAAAATGTCCATTTTAGTTATTTAAAAAAAAATTAAATACAAAAACATTACGTGGCCTCCGAAAATGGGTTTGTCATCTCAACGAAGACTCCGATTGATTTTTTTTATACATATAATAAATAAATAAATAAACGGGACAATTTTCAAATCAGAAAAAAAAATTCAGACCTTAGTGGACATGAAAAATAAATTAATTCATTACAAAATAATCTACATAAAAAAAGTCGCTAGTTTGATGGGATAATAAGCGTTCTTTCTGAAAAGTCTCTTACTACGATGAGTTTCATACGCAATATATTTATTTGTAATAATTATAATAAAGCAGGGTTCTGGCCGAAATTAAATTCCCAACTTCCCTGACCTTTCCAAGCTTCTGGAAAAAATGTCTTGATTTATTTCCTAAAGGTAATAATACATGGACTTCACACGGCTCTATACATGCATGGCTCATATAAGGCCAGTTATGGCAAATGTAATCCTAAATATGGCCATATTCAACTTTTCTACCCGGGTTAGTGTTACAAAATGATGCCACCTTTTTGGACACCCTGCATGGCAATGAATTTCAACTTTGCATTTTGAATTAAAAAGAAGAAAACACTAAAACGTTAACTATCTCAGTAAACTATATCCCTGTCTGAACCAGTGAATTCCTCCTTAAATTTCAGCATTAAATTTCCCATCAGAAGGGAGTTAAATCTTGCGCTCAGTGTTTATCTTCTCCCTGTTCCAATCTGACCAAATTGACCAAAACTCGCCATTTGGGATTACAATTGTCGCGCATCGATGAAATTAAGTTCGTCACGACCATCGGACCTGATCTTGAGGCCAGTTCCTCGCCCTATCTGGCCTTCGCAAGCGCCATAAAACCGCAGCGCCCCCCTTCGATGGCGCCCGATCGAACGTTCCCATGGCCAGCAGCGCCCCCTTGGGGAGGGTCGCTCGCGGTGCATTGTGGGTGTTGTGGGTATTCGAGTAGTTATTGGTTAGACACAAGTCACACAAGCGAAGCAAGGGTAGCCAACATGGCCTACCGCACTAGCCGAACAACGCATTGACGCCATAGAAAAGCTCGAGATCATGCTTTCAGGGTGACAAGACCCAAAACATGGCCGACGTATGCGCCCTCGTCCTGGGCAAGGAACAAATACATCCCCCCCATCATTCAGGAGACTCCAGGGGGGATGGGGGGGGGAAGAACAAAGGGAACCCCGCTTTACAACGAATATTTCACTTGTACAGGGTGAGCAGACAGTCGCTGTTGAATCAGACCTGGTTGAATCATTTTAGGAGATTTTTGGGACACCCCACTCTGAACAATGACGTCAGAATGCCCGGAAAAAAGTGAAGTAGATTTATTCATATTACCAAATATGAGACAAATTACGTGTATGTTTTTCGTCATTAGTCAATAATTTAGCTATCTTTTCAGAGGTTGTTAACAATGGCTTCTTTCAATGACTTCATCAATATCCTTTATGTACATTACATACACTGTGTAATAATGCAGGCAAACATTTTAAAATATAACTGGGTGGAGATTAGTAAATATGGGTCATATATGGACACATGAAAATGGCCACAAAGTGGACTTATATGGCCAAATACAATGTACATCTTACATCCATATACCGTCTACATAACTCCATAAAATACATTTTCAGACATATTCATGTAATGCGATATATTGCATTACATGAATATGACATTCTTACATTTAATCATATATGGCAACATATTTACAGATATGGAAATACATATCTCTTTAATTATGTATATATCTGGAAAATGAAATACAGTAACTTTTTTAAGGTTGAAATGTTATTTATATTGGCATATATTACATTTGCTTAGGGGAAGTGAGCAGCAATGACAATTGTCTTTAGTAAAAAATCGAATGTCTTCCATATATTGCTATGTGTGGCTTTATTTATGTTACAATATGCATATACAGTGTAAAATAAACCTATATAGGGCCGTTTTCAACTCATCCAATAGAAGAAGCCCCTTTTTGTCATCATTCAACGTATCCTAATGCATATTTTTATTTTGTTTTTTTTGTGTGAAATTATCTACAGTGTATTAATATATATATATAGATATATAATTCCAAAATTTATATTCTTATTTTTAACAAATTCTAAAACCGTACATGCTAAACAGTTGGAAATGTACACATTCAGGTAGGACACATTGATTAATTGAGACGCACAGGGGCACATTTTGTCAGGGTTCAATTTAGGGCACATTTTCTGCATTTGCAATTTCTTCCACTAGGGGTCAGTAGCGAGAAACTGGCAACAGTTTTTGGCAGTACAGCTAAGCAGGGTCGTGGTAAATCTAAAAAAAGTGAAGCTAGGAAAAAGGGAAAAGGAGTTGTGAAAGGGGGCCAAAATACAGAATCCTAAAGTGTCAGATGTGTAACGTCTTTATTATAAATATATACGATGTTTCATTCTTTGTTGCCTGCTCTTGTATTCATGAATTCACAATGCGCAGTGTGAGAGAACCTCGGGGTGCGTTGAATAATGGAAGGGGAGCGCCGCCAAATGGGGGCAGCACCGTCAACCCAGGCGTGAACAAGCTCTCACCTACTACAACAGAGCCTATCTCAAAATACTGTATGCATATGTTATCGTGGTACTCATCGCCAATTATTGTTCTTTTAATACTCCATTAAGCTACGGAGCAAAAAGACGGTTTGAAACAATAGAACATTAGGCCAGGAATGGGGCAATAGATGGCGCTATACAAACCGAGTTGCTGCGCCATCTAGTGTCATATTTCTTTCCAGCTATTATATTTCACATTTTACGGTCGATTAAGTGCTGGAAAAAGAGATTCATGCTTGGAAATCAGCGGGAAGTGCATCATTTGAAATTGAAACATCTAATGTTAATGGTTTTGAAGGCATGCATGTAATGTTAGTTAAGTGTAAGAATTTAAACGCTACATTTTAATTTTGCTTAAAAAAATGCAATTTAATGGCACTGACGAATGTCATCAGTGTATAGGTTATAACAAGTCGCATCTGGATAACTTTTTGTCAGAAATCCAGAAATAACTTTACTATTAAAAAACTATTAATTTAACACTACATATTTAACATTTTCAAAACGTGATCATTTATGTCAGAGGTCTGCATGCATGTTAAATATTCTTAACCAGACGTTAGCTTTCTAAAAAGAAAAATTAAAATATTGAATTACACTAAAATCTGTGAAATTGACCACCTTGCTACATTGACCACCTGATTATTTTGACCGATTTTTAAGGTCCCAAGAGATCTATACTGAAACCATAGGAGTAAGGTGTTCTAATTCTCATTTAATGACATTTCAAGGACTTTAATTGTCACGATCACAAACCCTGTGTGTTGATATCACGTAGTGTTCAAATACACAAAAGTATATCCATTATGTTTTTACAGTTTGATAATCCTCCTGCACCAACAAAGGACAACAATGCCCATGTATTTACAACATTTAACATAAAGTTGATTCGTTCAAGTTAGATTTCTTAAAGTCAAAATACAGATTTTTAATATTGCAGGTCCAGTATGTGCTTGGAAACCATCAATTTCTGCTCAACGTCCATCCCTCAAGAGTCAAACTTCACATTACCGAATCGCGATCATTGCTCACAGCCCCCTCCCCTCCTTTGAAACCAGGAGGACCCAGAGCAGGGGGAAGGGGGAGGGGGTATCGGGTGCTGGGGACAAAGGTTAATCCGAGACCCTCGTTGAACCAGACCTCATTGACGCGGACTTATCCATTGGCCATGGCACGACTGCATTGTGCAACCAGGAAGGGAGTTATGATGCAAGACATGTATATTACCCGGGGTCTGAACCCCGCGTTCGGGGGACTGGGGTCGGTGACAAAGGACCATCGTCTGTTTTGCTCGGCTCCTTTTATGCTGGATCCACGGATCCATGAGCAGAAAGCCAATTTGACCATTTTCTATCCATTACGCTAGGTCCACTTGGCAATGACGTTTTAAGCTCACCTAGAACACTCCATATTCGCCTGGATATCAATGAACCCATCAACAGAAGAAGCCCATTCAACGTCACCAAAGGACCCATTCTCATTGTTTTCTTCAGAGAAAAACCTAGGGAACTATTGGATTAGGGATAAAGTTAACGTCAAGAAAAGTCTTAGAGTCACGGACTTCAGAGTTCATTAGGGAAGATGGGTGAGCAATAGCGCCACCTGACATCGTCTTCCTTAACCTTTTACTGTACTCTTTAAAGAACAATTTTCCACAAAAAATAATCCATTAAAGGTATTGCATCGAATTTTTAGCTTTTTACATGGTGTACTCAGTAAAGGTCAATATCAGTTGCACAATTTTTCTTCTAGATGGTATTAGTAAAGTAAAATTTTCAAAAAAAGATTCCTAGATGGCTGCACATTACAAGCTCTAAATCAGGTGAGTCCTGATAATTGTGTAATAACCACAAATGAACCATCTTCAGTTAGTCTTCAGTTTGGACACTTCGTTATCAGTAGTTTTGCTGTAAGCTTTAAAGGGTTAAGTGGTGCTAGATGGCGCCACATGTGGGCTCAACTTGAGCTGCAAGTCTAACTGCAGTTGCGAATTTTCACACAAGGGCTTTCAGAATTGTTTCGGGAAAATCTCACCACTGTGGGATACAGCAATTAGCTGCCTTAATTAACAGATAATTAGCATAAACGAGATGATTTCGAAAGAATTAAGCCTGGACTCATCACGAATTGCGCTCATTAAATACAATCGCGATGCAGCGTATTTTGTAAACACGAAAAACAAGAGTCATCATCGGTCTTGCCCCTTCATTATTTCATGATTTAGCATCGAGTTACATATCGCCCATGTTTTTATTGTGTGTGTGTTTTTAAAAAAAGAATTACTCAACGGGTTTATTGTTACAGGCGCCCACGAATTTCCTTCATTCAAAAAAATTAAAAATAAGTTCAAAAGATGACCTAGAAAGATGCTACAGGTGGGGCCACCCAACAGCGACACGCATAATGGGAACTAAAACAATCGCATTTATTAGCTTCTGCTCCTGATCAACTTTACCCTCCCCCCCTCCCCCAATTCTCAAAAAATAAAGTAGAAAATAAGAAGCAATACATTAAATAGACTTTCATTGCATGTAAGCAATGATTAAACTGACCAATGATCAAACCGAGGCCATAAAAACTAACGACCCTAACACTAATTTAATACATTTCAAGGACTTAATGTTCAATCTTAATCAAAAATAAAGCTGTCCCCAAATCCATTTATGAACCAAGCTATTTATGTTAAATGATTTAAATTGGTGTTAAGAGTGATGCAAGCATAATTTAGATTTTCTTTAAGACGAAAAAAGTAAATTTCACATATTTCAAGGACTTTGATAACCATATTTCAATCAATTATTTTTAAATGTTGGACACACAAATATTCCCATTTTGAAAAATTCCTGACGCTGGACCACGATAATGATTATTTATTTGGGGGAAAGTATCAAAAATGTTTCCCAAATCTACAAGTATTAAGAATTGAAGAACAAGTTATTTTACCTTTAATTGGTTTTAATGGAGTGTTTGAGCAACGTGAACACGATTTTTTTTTTAAAGAAAGTAAAATAGCGTGGGCATTCAATTGTTTCTTAAAACGGTAGTAGTTAATGAAAATAAATGACCCAAATGTTTATTAATTAAACTCAACGAACTTTAATAACCTACATCCGAATCAATCATTTTACTGAATCATTACCGATCATTACAATCATTACTGAAAATGGACCACGATGTTAATTGACTACTAATTTGGAAAAGTACATCGCAATTTAATAATCCCAAATCCAGGTGCTTGTAATTTCGCCATGAACATCAATTTATTTACGCCGACATTTTCACTAAACAGCTACAAAAACAGTGCGATAAAATCTGCATAAAACGCAATAAACCAGATTCAGTCCTTATGACAGCATTGTTTTCTGTTGCATCAAAACAGCACCTGTTTTATTGTTCACAAACATACCGTACAGATCTAAATGAATAATTCTAGGTTACGTCCTTGTCCACCAATTCTACCAATTTATTACTTGAACTACATTTAAACTAGAACTATGCATGACACAATGTGCAATAAATTCAAATTCAATTGATACAAATCATTTAAATGCCGCCACGCTAATTAAAGGGCTGCTCATTATAATAGGGATTTTTTTAAAAATCTGCTTGGTAATTAAACTCGTCGCAATTTTTGCATAAAAAGAAAACAAACAAAAAACTATTTCAACCAACAGAAAAGCTGTTTTTTTAGACTAAAATGTGCGTTTTTCGATTGCAACACGATCCAGTGAAATCATAAACATAGATGGGTGCCATTTGCATTGAGATTAATTAACACACAACTGACCAAAATAGCTATACATTATATAGTACTCTCAATATTGTCTTTAAAATGACAAATAATTTTATCAATGCAGTTTTATTAGCATAAATTATACATAAAATAAGTCAAATTTGTATTACCATATTAAACCTTTACTAAGAGTGTATACCATGTTGGTTTTGTGGAAAAAAAACGCCATCAATGGGGTGAATTCAAAATTTGCGTCAATAGTTGTACAGTCCAACGCTAATGTAAAGTTCTTTTTCTGAAATTTAAGAAACTTTACCGTTTCATTTTCTATTTAAATTTTAAAATACCAATATACACTCTACATTTATATTATTATTAGCATAAATATTAGACAGTAGTAAAATCAAGAGGATTGTTAAATTAAATACAATAAAGTGAGTTTGGTGAAACCCACCATAATGAAAATATAAGGCTGGAAATTGGGTTTCAAATTAAGGTGACAACACGATGTTAATTATTACTGGAGATAAAATGTTAATTGCGAGTTAGGCCACCTTAATTCAAAACAATCGCAGGAAATGATGCCTGTGGATGACATCATTTGGGTTTTGACTACACCTTTATCGAGTACCAGTGATTCTGAGTCATTTTTAATTTACATCACGACCGGTATTTTAAGGTTTATTGCACCAAACTTCCTTTCCTGAAAAGTTAATCGGTGATTAAATATTATTTAATTTTTTTAATAACATTTCCTGCCTTGCTCAAATATCATTAGACAATACTATATGAAATTATCATCAAAACACAAAAATCAATTTTTTATATTTTTTCCTATTACAGTTGTTTCTCTTCATCTCTTGAAACTTCTATTGTTTGTTTTCTTAAATACTTACACTTATTTATTTCCATATTAAAACTTTGTTTCGTGCTTTCTGCATACATCAAACTTTCACTTAATTTGTGACCCCCTATATTTATTTGATGAGCACGTTAACAGACACGATCTCAGACAATAGGAGGTGCGTGTGCCTAATATATACAATCGTTAAAAATCAAATTTATGCTAACTAATTCACTGTTCAAACCTTAAATTAAAACCTTTATACAAAAAAAAATAGAGAAAAAAAAATAAAGAGTCGTCTTAAATCGCTATTGGAGTGAAACGAAAGCGCTTTGGCAATAAAAATAAATGAAGAAACCACTGATGATATTAGCCCACATTCGATTGTTTAACAATAAATACTAGCACCCCAATAACGAGTCAATAATAATACTGGAGTAATCGATGCAAGGTCTGCCAAACGATTCTACTATTTAATTAACAGCAAGTGCGACGGGCATCAAGTAAAGAATGTAGGAATTTTTTTTCAGAACATTCAAAAGTCAAGATAGATTTTTCAGATAGATTTGCTATTCACTTTGTGAACAAAGAATAACGTTTGCAAAGTATTTGAATCACCTAGAAAGACAATTAATTTTGAACATATCTTTTTACTTTGGGAGAAAATCTATTTTGCATGTAATTGGATTGAAATAACCTTTGCAAACATTTTAATTTAGTTTGAGAAAAACTAACTTTTCAAAATATAAGTTCGATAAATATTTTTATTTTTCCATAGAAGAAAACTTTTGCAAACATATTTTTTAATTTATTTTTAATTTTTTTAAATTTAGGGAGAAATAAATATTTCTAAATATCTATTTCATTCCTTGCGAGTGAAGGTGATTTTTTACGACCATTATTTTGTGGATAAAATAGCTTTTGCATAAACGTGTATAGTATTCACTAATACAGAGAGAAAATAACACTTACAAATTCGAATTTTATTTCCTGTGAGATAACGTAACTTTTTTATAAACATTACTTTAATTTTGAGAGAAAAATGCGTTTGTAGATACATCTCAGACACAATTCCAAAAATATTTTAATTCTCCGTGACAGAAAATATATTTTCTAAACCAAAACTGAGACTGTCTTCTCATGGCAGAATTTTTTGTAGCTTATTATACTCTTCCTATACATAATTGTAATACGGTTTGCAAAATACACGGTATATAATTGCCATAGTTTTCAAATCTGATAGCAACTCTTTTTTTTTGCCTCTATTAGAATGGTGTACGTTGAATGAATGGAATTAAGGAAGAGTTTTATTGCTGATTTGATAACTGATTTCTCACCATGATAACAATCATACGACACAGTATTTCAGAGATGAAATCTGGACATTTGATCTTCTGTCTAAGTATTACAATTGTGCTTATCGTCCACTTCTCCGCAATCGCTCGTCAACAATACAAAATCGCATTTCCTTTAAGGAATGGACATCAATATGATCTAAGGGTGTTACTTAAAAGCTACCCACTAATTAACTCTACTTAGCCGGTATTTCCTCGTCTCGACTCTTTCGATGCTAGTCTGCATTTTAATAACTGAAATTAGCATTATTAATTTCCTACTCTCATTTTCTTAATTGTGGTTATCATTTTTAGGATTTGCGTGCGATATAAACAACGCCAGTAAAAAATTACCATCATACTGGAGTTAAGCGTGTGATTCACTTGCTTGTTTTATGATGAATTAAATTGTTTTTATGTGTAAATTGCATGAAACATGTTTGTTTATTTAAGTGTAGCATGCATGTTTTCAGACATCAATGCACAATTACAACTAAAAAATCATACTACGTGTAAAGTATTTCTGATGTGTTTATGTGTAATGACTAACCACTAAATTATCATGATATGTCAGAAAACTATTTTTGTTTCATCATTAATATATGGTTGAACATGTTGAACATAATACGCTACAGAAATAAGACATTGTTTCTTATAAAGTAACATTAAAATGTTTATAGATATGCATTGAAACAAACATGTATTTTAAATGTTCTGAGAAGTTAATTTGTACAAGCATATTCAGCACCGAATAAACAGTGGTCATTACTTATGGAAAGTAGACAACGTGTAAGTGCTCAGAACATCAATGTTCTTACTCTATACACATGTTAAATACACAAATGTGTTCTAAATAAACAGAAAGGACATAAGTACATGTACTACATACATGTTTGCAATACTACCTGTGTGAATTTTGTGATTGTTGAAAGGCATTTTGTTGTGAACACATGATTAATATACGTTCTACCTACACGTTCCAATACACACGTGTACCAAATTCATAAAACATGCAGACTGCAAACATGTTTACAACACGTGTTTTACTGCAAACTAATAAATTAAATTATTTTACATGTGAAAATAACTACTTTCTCGTGTTGAGAATAAACTCATTGACACAATGACACACTAGTTAGCCCTATCTCCGTTGAAATTTTTATAACGATGATAATTGCATCTCTGGAAAATTCTCGCCATATTTTTTTGCAATTAAAAGCCTTTAATTACCTCTTTTGAAGAATTTTCCTGCCAAATTTCACTACCGTCATAAAAACTGCCCCTGACTTCAATGAAAACCTTTATTCCTCATTGTGTCCACACAGAGTTGGCTCACTGGGAATAAAGATTTCTTTCAGGTTTCGTTCACATAGTTATAACTATCAAAATACATAAATTACAATCTTGATTTCGTCAGTATTTTTCGAAGGTAAATATATACTTGTCAAAGAGACAACTTTCTTCTCATAATTAAGCCGAGCTTTCGACTGAAATACACGGTCCCAACAGTGTAAGGTAAGTTTCATGTGTTCATTAATTTCCCATTACTTGTGTCAGTGACTGAAGTGCCGAATGAATTTTAATGTCGAAAAAGTAAATTTCCCGGAATTGAAAATCAACGCAACAGAAAAGTAGTCCATTTATGATTCACAAAATCAGGGTTATTTTTTCAATATAGACCTACATGTATTTTTCCGATCTATCAATTACTTCTAAAATGTTAAAATTTGAAAATGCATAATCTTAAAATTGCAATGAAATCACTATATTTGCAAAATAAATCACTCAATAGGAAACAATTTTCTGATATAAAAACGCATTAAAAAATTATACTGAATTTTTACATTAATTTAGCCTATATTAATTTGCCACAAAATTCGAACAAGCTTCGAAAACTTCGCCATTACTTATGTGATATTAAATCGATTTATGAAGGACAAAATTAAGAATTCTTGTTTAATATACATGCAATCTTTCATTTTATGATTATTAATTTTTAAAAATTTCGACAACTAGAAGTCATAGCAAATAAATTCACTTTTAGGTAGTATTTTACACACAAAAAATCCATAATATTAGAAGCGTAAATAGATATCTGCTAAACCAGATTTTCGCGTTCTATAAAATCATTCAAACCAAAAAAGAAGCTCAAATTTTATCCACTTTAATCAATATAAATTTTCACTCATTAAAATCAAACAAATTCTACCCAATACAAGCAAACTAAATTTTATCACTAAAGACGATAAGCTTTCTAGAAATTCATCAGTACTTTATTCAATTTCTTTTTGCACGCTTTTGCAGTTCATGAAAAGTTTCCACTTGATTTGTCTTAATTTCTCGAAATTCTCGAAATTTATCACTCTTAAAATACGGCATTTTGTTTCAGTAATTTACCTTTAGTAGCCATGAATTTATGGACATGTAAAATTCAAAACGTGAATGGCTTAAGGATAACCACTTCTAGAAAATCAACTTTGAAAATATTCAGATTCCCATTTTATTGTTTGGAACCTTATTGGTCATCTCGTAATAATAGGAATGTGTGGTTATAACAAATTAACCTCCTGATTTAGCGAATTATCCAACAATGGTGGCTTTTAATTTTAATGATCACTATGCCCTGAATGAGGCGAATAGACTATGGTTAATTCAGTAAAAAAATCCAAATGCTTTTTAAACCAAGATCAGATTTTTCAGCCCACTTCTGATACAGATAAAACAATTAAACCTTTTGGCGGCTAATAATAAATTTTTGTGGCTCACAAAAAAAAATCCCAAGAGAGGTGATTATTAATGAATCAATAACCTTCTCCTCCATTAAGATTAGCTGAACCATTCTCAAATTATAACTCGCCATTAATTCGGGCAAAAACTAAGGCGTTTTTTGTGTGTCCAGTCGAAAGTAGATCACCCAATTATTAGGTAGCCATCACCCATCCCCCCAATTTGAGCATCAGGTACAAACAACGGGCAATGGGAACAATATGGCTGGCGTGTGAAAGTAAATTGCGGCCAAATCTCTGGTAACATCTTTCCACCCAACTGCTCAACTATAAAAGAATCCAGGTAGCATCCCTAAATAATTCACTTCACCAGTGGTCAGCGCCATAGGAACATGTACTTCTGCAAAATCGGATAGTCTGAGCAAACCCAGAATAGAAATTGTGTGGACAAACTGAAATCTTGGACGGAGAAAGGGAGTAATCATTCGTTTGAAAGCGTCTAACTCAGTAAGTGCTTATTGGATATACAAGTATGGACATAAACCTATTTGGCCACATTACATCCACGTTTTTCTAAAAATAAAATTGGCAATATGGCAATTTTTTTCTAAAATTACTTATGGTGTAAGTGATGCAAATTTTAGAATAAAATTAAACTGGCATTTTCAAGCATTTTGCAAATAATTGCCTTTATTACCCTATACGTTTTCCTAAAAAAAAATTATCACATAGTAAAATTTTCTAAAATTACTTCTGACTAAATATTAGAAATTTTGGAAGAATATATTTGACGAGCATTTTTAGCCTTTTGTAAATTACTGCTATTGTTTATCGTTTTTTTAAAAAAAATTGAGGTAATTTTAGAAAATTTTACTATTGGATAATTTCACCTAATAATTTTAGTTTAAAAACTTGAAATGCTTGTTAAAATTTTCTTCCAAAATTTGTAGCATTTACATCACCAATGGCAAGATTTTCTAAAATTACTTCTGATGTAAATAATACAGCTTTGGAACAAAGTGTCAACGATAGCAAATTATTTGTATTATAACCACATACGTAGATACATCTAACGCGCAGTTATTTGAACAGTGGGAGTTTTGTATAACCAATGTAGTTTAATATAATTGTTATTAATGAATAGATGAAATTATCTAATGGTGATGTTCGAAAATTATTTCTAATGATATGTATTCGAAAAAAACTTTGTATTTCCCTGCATTTCTTGATAACTACACATTATTTTATTCATGGCATTTTATTTTATTCTATTTGAGTAAATGAGAATTATAATTTTTGTTCAAAACAAAGTGTGATATAAGTGATTAATGAACAGATTAAAAATAACCCAAAATAAATGCTTAAATTGTTAAAAATGTTGACATTTTCAGGCTTTCTTGATGTGTAGTTCTTTAAATAATTTCTATTTTTACTTTTTGTACAAAATTGACAATTTTCTTTTTTTCAAAACCCATCAAAAACGAGAAAAATTATTCAATTTTTTAGAGTATAGGTATAAGGATAATTTTTCCAAATTTCAGATTACAGATAATTTGCATAATATAATATTGTACTGCTAACATGCAATTGCCTGGTGACAAAATTATATGATAAAATTATTAGCTAGGAAATGTGAAATTACCCCAAATAATAATAACAGTTTTGTTTAAAAAGATTATTTCCTATGTAAAAAACCCATTGACATGGTCATTTTTCATCATTTCCATCGAATCAAATAAAATAATCTAAATTGATTATAATTTTACAGAAATTTTAGTAGTTTATAATTTTAGAATTACATCAAGTTTTATTCTTGGATATGAATCTGTAAAACTACGGTTATATTAATACGAAAAAGAAATGTTTAAAATGACATTTCCTTATAAATGCCGAAATGTAAATTAACACCATCTGTTCTTCTAAATTCCAATAATTTTTGTTTTGCATATTATAGTTTAGTAATCAATTTGACATTTAAAAGTTAGTAAAATTTTTTTTTTTAAATATTAAAAAATACATAAGCAAGTCCAGGCGTTAAACAGAAATATGCTTCCTATACAATTTCCATTTTAAAATGAAGATACATGCATGAAGATGCACAATTTTGTTTCTTCTTCTATTGTTTATTTAATTTAACTTTTATCTTCATCAGTTACACGTATTCATAAACGGAAAGAAATACATTTTAATAAGTTCAAATTAGTTTTGATCTTTTTTCCAGATAAAACCCCGAAATTTTTAAAATGCTGTTGGGTTCTAATAGCATCATTCATTTGTATCCGCATTGTCACGTGATACATTTTCATTACCTAATTAACTAAACGAAAGCTGAGCATCAGTTGCTTAATTTCCGCCTTTGCACGGCCGCCATTGTTTCATATTTTAAGATAATAAGTACAAGTTCCCCAAGTAGGCTAATTCCCGTTACTCTCATTGTGCCCATTTCCGGTCTGCCGTTTGGAGTGGTGAACCAGTGGTCAAACGAGAAAACCTCGGCCAATTAAACGGTCGGTTGACCACAATGTTAGCCATTGTACGCCCCTAATTGCAGGGCTGAATCAATTATACTAATTAAAAATTTTAAGCTAAACATTTTCTTTGATTTTTCAGGCTGGCCACAAGTGAAAATGAACAATAAGTTAATTTTCCTCATGATTATAGGTAACCGAATTGAACTTAATTGCACTTTTGCTAAGGGTATACTTTTAGTTTTAGTTTAAATCAATGTGAAATCTTTTCTTTTCATAGGTGTTGCCCTTGCAGCAACGAATAAAACTGTATCGAAGCAAAAGGTAAGATGAATAATTATTTAATGAGCTAATTAAGCGTAATTATACATATGTATGTCAAATTTCATTGGACAAAAACATCCTTATGACATTCAAAGCCATTTTTGTCAATCGACTTGAGCGCGAGCCACTCCATTTAGAGCAAATGCTTCATTTGAGACCTTATAATTATTACAAATACAGAAATAATAAAAACGCTTAAAAGGATAAATGTTCAGATCACGAGCAGCAGTCAGAAGCATTTTCTCAAAAGCACAAACTTTACAGGTTTTTTTTATTTGTATAAACTATATATTTGAATTAAAATTATAAAATTAATGCTATCTTGAATAGAACAAAACGAGAGCATTCACACACAAGAATAAATTACTAATTTAATAAATACTAATAACAGCATTCAATGTGTTATTTACGTTTCGAAAATTGAGCAAACGTCAACTATAGAAATGGGTGTTTTTGGTAGCATTAAATTTATCAAGCTTTTTTTCAAAATCTTTGAACATTTGAAAAGACACCCTGTAAATGTAGGTCCTTTAAATGCTAGAAGAACAAGTTTGAAGGTCCTAGAAAATCATTTCGAATAGAGTAAAAAAATGATTTCTTTGTTTAAGAGTAGGACATAAATTACTGCCTAGTTAACACGATCAATTAACGACTAAAAATCGTGTTATTGTTACAGAAGTTGAAAAGACAAGCCTATGGAGTGTCCTCTCCGTCGCAAGGTTTTAGTCACAACAGCAATGGCGGATCAAGCGGCCAAGTGCAGCAATATGGAGGTGGCGGCGGCGGTGGTGGTGGTGGAGGCAATGTGAAATCCGGAAGCAGACCAGGAGCAAGCTATGGTCAAGCTCCATCAGGAGACGGAGGTTTTGGAGGAGGAAGTGGTGGATTTTCAGGAGGAAGTTTTTCAGAAGGAGGAGGAGTATTTCAGGATTACGATGATGGGGAAAATCCTTTGCCTGGCATTGCTGGTCAAGACTATCCAACTTTTGGTCCACATCCCCCTCAAACCACCTTTAGCTGTTCCAATGTTTTACCAGGATATTACGCCAATACTCAGTTTAGATGCCAGGTAAGGAGGCACTTCTACTTTAAACCGCTTTAAAGAAATGACTGATCTTTAACCATGGATGATAAAATTCGTGAATGCTATCATAAAACAAAAACCACAAAAGTGGAAAAGTTGATTATGTGCATTTATGGGGTTATATACCAATTTCTGGTCTAACGGCAAATGGAATAAGGCATTTAAATCCATACATGGCCCATATTTACATTTTTCACCAAGGCAATAATAGTAAACTAATAAAACTACAAAGTTTCTGGAAAGCACCCACAATTAGTATCATTTCTTTGAACAGATTGTGCAATAAAGGACAAAAGATGTTTAGTTTGTTTTCCACAATTAATGCTTCAAAAAAATTCTAATCCAAATCTTCCTGTCACTACGATCCTTGGTCGTCATTAATGATTAGCAATAACAACCTGCCAATGCTAGTCAATTACAGTGACATGTTAGTGGCGATTGCAATGTAGCTGCCCATAAGACTGACCCCACAGTACTCGAACTATTGCCCAAAAATAGCTAAACCAGTGGTTAAACTCCGCTGGGATACATGGCATTAAACTAACCAAGCATCGCAAAATGCCAGTTAAAATAGGAAGATTATTGTTGTATTCATGTCATTCCAGGTCTGGCACATCTGCGAGGCTGGAGGCAAGGTCAATACTTTCTTGTGCCCCAATGGCACCATGTTCAACCAGAAATACATGGTCTGTGATTGGTGGTACAATGTCAACTGTGGGGAGTCCTCGCAGTTCTTTGCATTAAACGCTGGCCTGTACAGTGGCCCGTCAGGTGGCGGTGGAGGATTTGGGGGAAGAATTAGCTCTGGAGGTCAGCAAAGCTCTGGAGGGAGTGGAGGAGGACAGCAAAGCTCTGGAGGCTATGGTGGAGGACAGCAAAGCTCTGGAGGCTATGGTGGAGGACAGCAAAGCTCTGGAAGCTATGGTGGAGGACAGCAAAGCTCTGGAAGCTATGGTGGAGGACAGCAAAGCTCTGGAGGCTATGGTGGAGGACAGCAAAGCTCTGGAAGCTATGGTGGAGGACA
>JAQIXS010002946.1:0-20121 GCA_034700785.1 Rossiulus vilnensis
GCAATACAGGCTAGCCATGCACGGAAGCCCCGTTTGTTGGTTTATGGAATTTGGTTACGTTAGTTTATTTTAGGTTAGATCAGGTTAGGTCATGTAATCAGGTTAGGCTAGGTTCAATTAGGTTAGGCTAGATTGAATAAGGTTAGTCTAGGTTAGGTTAGGTCAGGTCAGAAAAGTCGAAAAATACATGTACGTTGGCAAGCCGCAATGAACGCAGGCCATGCAGGGAAGCCCCCATTTACTGTTATTTTGTGATTATTTTTTGATTTTTTACATTGCAATCTCGTTTTCGCGCTTGTTTTTGACTTTCTAGTCATGTTTATCAACGTCCTAAACCTTAAAATCGTGATTTTATGCGTTTTTTGAAAATCCCGTAAAGTACAATTATTCCGCGGGTTATTTGAAGTTAGTGTGTATGGATTTTTAGTTGTCTACTCAGTTGTAATTGTGGATATACTGGAGTACTGATACCGAACATCTAGCATTTTAGGTACATGTTCAGTATGTTGGAGTTTCTTTTTGCTTTGTACTGTTTTCACGTACACTTTCTTTGATTTCCTTGAGTGCTATATTCACGTTGTAATGTTTCGAAAGGATAGTTTATAATTTGAGTTTGTCATTCTGAGAAGTTTATTATCGGTCGTTGACTGGGACCAAAAAACGTTTTTTTTTTTACTTGTGGTTGAAAGAAGTTCACGTAGGTGCAGACTGAAGCACAATTCAATTTTTCAAATGGCTGTTGTTATTTTAGTAATCTCCTTTCCAGAAATTGTTAAGAAAAATTCTGAGTTGAAAGCTGCGTACCGGTTGATGACTCATCGATTCGCCATTTCCTTGATTTAATAATAAAAAAAGCCTTGGATAATTTCAAAAGGGAAAGAAATTTTGCCCGACTGTTGTCATTTGCGATAAAAATGTCACCCATGGAAAGGAAGTGTTTTTCACAGAGTTTCTTTGAAAGATTTTTTATTTTTTATTTTAGAGCTCGTTATCATATTGTATGTTTTTTTTTGTAGGAATGAGTCCTATACTTTCTTGAAATGTTTTAACTGTGTAGATTGCTCGCATTTTACTTTACTTTATGATAAAATTTACTGAAAGAAATAACAGGAGTATCAATCAGTTCTCCTAAGGCTGTTGTTTGAAGTTGGACTTTGGATTTAAGAGGTTTGTTTTGGACTATAAGAAATGGATTTTTGTAGGTGACTTTATAATGGACAATTCTATGCAAATTTCACTGATGAACATTGCAAATTTCTGAAGAATTTATGGACAGTTTTTTTTGGGATAGTCAGAGATTTAGGTTTGTTTCTAGATCTGGTTTTTTGTTACAATATAACACGATCATGTTACAAATCCTCATTTCTAGTGTTTTATTAGTACATGATATGCGTGCTGAATTCGCATTCATATTGGATCCGATTTATCAGCTTAATTTATGAGTTTTAGGCCATGATTGTCTATAAATTTCATCGGCTTTATGTTTGAACCAGCTCTCACGCACATCTGAGCCTCTAAGTGGGACTTAACTCACCTGCTGTTATTATTAAATCGCAGGTTCCATAGCTATAAACCCATGCTTAGTGATTATAATTACCTTAGTAAGTTTTGTCACATGTTACAGGGTTCCCACATAACTTGGAAAAGTCAGGGAAATTGTTCAACAAGTCAAGGGAGCTCAGGATTTTTAATCATTAAACAAATTTAAAGGCAAAATCCACGATTAGTTATTATTAATTTTTTAAACATTTTGCCTAAATCTATGATTTATAATCTAAGTTTTAATTATTTTTTATTGAAGCATTCCATTACACGTTCTTGGTATTTCTCAGCTGTTTTTTTAGATAAATATAGGCCAAATCCATAATTTGTTTTATTCCATTGACGTTTTATAATTGTAAACAAATTTTATAGCCTATTCCAAAAGCTATAATTTATAATCTAGATTTTTAATTCTTTTTGCCTACAGCAGCCCATTACTTGTACTTAATATTTCTCAAAAGTTTTTCTCAGAGAAATGTTGGTTGAAATCCATAATTTGAGTGGTTCCATTAATTATTAATATTTGTAAACATGTTTTATACATGCCAAAAGCTATGATTCTTAATCTCAGTTTTAAATGCTTTTGCCTACAGCATTGCACTATATTTACTTGAAACTTTTCAGCAGTTTTTCTGAGAGAAATATTAGCCAAATCCATAATTTGTGTTCTTTTATGAATTGTTATTTCTAAGCAAATCCGATATGCAAAAAAACTGTAATTTGAAATCTAGGTGTTAAATTCTTTTGCCTACAGAGTTTCTGAAGTTTTTTTTGTGTGTGACTAGAGCTAAGTTAATTGCAAATTAGTGAGAAATTAGTATTATATTCTTTACCTATAGTAGTTTACTAAACTCTTTGGACAAATTTCACTCGCTCGACCCACTTCTTGATCTTGACTTGTTAAGATCTTGCAGCCTGGCAACGCTTTAGATCACTCAAGTTTGTGGTAATCCGTTTTAATAAAGGACCTTTGACCATCTTAATCCTGAATCCCTGTTGCCACGGTGGCTTGTTTGTCTTTATTACTGTGGTAACCACCAAATGATATGCTTAACCTGGCATCCTCTTCGATGAAGGATTGTCTAATAAATTGCTTTCTGAAAGACGAGCTTATTGGATTGACTAGCAACTTCAGTCTGCACAAACTTTGATCTCCTGTAGTTAATGTCCAATTAAAAGATTCCTGACCTGTTAATGCTTAATCTTGAGTTGGTTGCTTGGGAAGCTTCATCGTTCAACGATTGTCATTCCTGTAGTAGTCAATACCTGACTATTCCTTGATTTGATGGAAAGTGCAGATAATCATTTCAACAGTAAAAACTGCAGATTTCCAAGAAACCTTGGTAAGGTGGACATGTGGTTGCTGAGATTAGGGCTCATGAAACCACGTCAGTGTTTCGAGCTGGTTTTTAAACCCTAGACCTCGAAATGAAGGAATAAATGACGTCAGTACGCTGCTGCCCTACTTGCCAGCAAATATGATGGTGTTTTGAACGTTTATTGGGGGTGCAATACGTGTGGCACATACGACTTATGGAAAAAAAGTCAACCAAAAACAATTGTTTTCGTAATTAAACTTAAGTCGTGTACAAGATCAAAACTTGTCGTTTGAACGAAGTAAAATTAGTGTTATCTATTAGTTTCTTCCCTCTCCTGAAAAGTTTGTTTTCTGGCACTTAGGAAGTTAAGGTTTGGCGCACTATGAGTATCGATACCGATTTAGGATAGTTACGTAAACCGTGTGCATTTCTGGTCTGTCGGTGTACGAATAGCAAAGAAAGCTTTTTTTGTAATTAATTTTAGGTAAGTGATTGTTTGCCATAAAAGTTTTCAAGTCTCGAACAAGATGAATTGAAAATTCTTTTTTTTTTATTTAAAAAAAAACGACGTTTTCGTACTGAAAGCAAAGATCGGTTGATAAATAAAGAGATGAACTGCAATGATTTATGAAGAGAGCCTTGCCTGGAGCTACATGGTTCTCCTCTATTTATTTGCTTTTGAAAGTTGCTTGTCTTTCATACTCTTTTCTTAATATCCATCTTCTTAATGATGTCAAATGGAATTGCTAATGCATTGGCTTTTTGAAAAAGTTCAGCATTTTGCTTTAAGGTTTATAAAATGGAAAAACAACAACTACAATAACAAGGAATGGTTAGTTGACTTTGGCTACTGAACATATCTAAGATAAGATGCACACTTTCGGCATAAATTATGGAAAGGATCCTTAAATAAAACAAAAAAATAACTGAATGTTATGTGCATATTGCTCATTCCGTAAACAGAAAAAAAAAAGGTTGAAGACTTTTACAGTAACGAAATGCTCAAGGCAAATTCCTAAAAATGCAAAATGTGTTGCCACAATACATTGTTGATGATGGTTTTACAGAAGGAGGTGATCATAAATATTTGGGAAGGAAAAACCCAACAAAAAAACTATGCCTTCCATCATTTCAACCCCAAGAAGTACTTTTTAAATGTGCGAAGGCTAAATGTTTTATAACGAAATATGTTTTTGCATAAAAACCTATGCGAGTTACGTAGTACACGTTCTAAATCTCATTGAAAAAAAAATTAGAAAAATCACTTACGTTGTTGGCTAACAATGTCAAGTTCTTGAATTTTATTTAATACATGTATCAAACTAATATTCCATTGCACAGTTTTTAAACCTATTTTTTAATCTTTGCAATCACATATTGGTTTGGTATTAAATAAAATTTAAAAAAATCGCAATACTTAATAACATTTATTTTTGCACGGAAGTCGTTATTTTTGGCCGTATAACGAAGCACCGCGCCGTATAACGAAGCACGGACATACAACCACAAGGCCGTTGTAGTGAAACGTCGTACAAAGAGCGGCTGTATAGCGAGGTACGAATGTACTTAGCATCTTCGAAGGCCAAGCCAAACCAATCTTCCCTTCCCTCCACTGCTTCAGAGGACTTCCCTGGCCATCAGGTGGCGCTGCAAGCGGTGCCTGCCTGCCTGCTCAAGAGCTTACCATTGATCGCCTCCTGAAAAGCAAGTCTGCAGCTGATGCATCAGTGAGAAGTGGGCATCAGAAGGGCAACAGGCTCTGTCCCAGTCGCTCACTCCTTCTCCGAGTTGGGATACAGCTTTTGCAAAGCCCTCGAAAGCCCCAGTGCCCCAGGATCCCCACGGCCCCCGGCCATGGGGGGCTGACCACAGGCCCCCACCATGCGGCCCCAGGCCCTGGCCCTGGCCTCGCTGCTGATCACCGCGCTGCTGGAGCTGGCAGCCTCCGAACCTCCGCTCCAGGTCCTCTACCGGTGGCGACCGGCCCGAAGGTCCACCAGGACCGGGTGGCACCGGACCGTGCCCTACGAGCCCCTTACCCTGGCCCCCCTGACCACCCAGGTGCCCCAGGGCCGACCGATCCCTCGAAGACCTTCGCGGAGGACCCCGGACTCCGGTGGATCCAGTCCCCATGCGCTGGCCACCAACGAAGAGGCCTTCCTGGCCAAGGAGGACCTGGAGGCAGACCCGGAGGAGGCCCTCGAGGGGGATCCGGAGGAACCCGGGCCCACCGGCGCCCCGCTTTCGGCACGCGGGAAAGCCAGGGACCAGGACCTCAGCAAGGATGTTGTGACCAAGTTCCTGAGGATCGTGGAAAGCCAGCAGACCCTGGGCGAAAACTGCACCCTGGGCACCGGTCTGAACCTGGGCGAAGGAGTCGTGGACCGCTACGCGCAGGAGCGCTTCCGGCTCGAGGCAGAGGTGGCGGTGAACCGGGCCAACTTCCTGACCCGGATGTGGAAGTACGCGGCTGACACCTTGCGGGCCTCCGAGTACATCCTGTACACTTCCGTGCGATCCATGGTCGAGTTCGACGACGACATCTTTGCAGCCGGAAACTGCTACGACAAGTTTGCTTACAACGACTACCCCCTCTTTTGTCCCTTCGGCTACAGGCTGCCCGAAGGCCCCATCCTCGTCAAGAACCTGGCCGTCGAGTACAAGTACCTCAGCAATACTTCTGAGTGGTTCTACAGGGCCAGGAAGTCGGCGGAGAGGGTCATACAGAACTTCACCAACTTCAAGAGGGGTGAGTTGCCCACACTTCCTGCTCTGCGAATACTCGTTAAAAGTTGGTAAAGTTATGATTTAAAAATCTCTGATTAAATTAATTACATTTTTTGTAATTAATTTGAAAGAAAAAAAAATTTGAAAAAAAAAATGTGATGTTTGCATTGCAGGGAAAACATGTTTCAGGCGGATGCAGAAGTTTTTTTTTTTTTCAATTTTTTTATTATAAATAAATGGGATAGCTTTATATTATAAATAATTACGCAGGCCCTAGAATTTTTTTTAGCAAGTATAACATGTATTTACGGCACTAATGTGGGAGTACTTTGTTGGCATATCGGGCATCGTTTTGGGTAAAAATTAACTACTTATATATAATTACTAAATTTGTTTTTCGTATTGGTCTTCCACTAGGGTCTGTTACTTTTTAAAATTTGAACATTTTTTCGTTTATTCATACAAAAAAATGAAATAAACTTGAAAGAAAAATTTATACGATTTTCGAAAATGGGATTTTTCTCTCAAGGAAAAATACAAAAATGAAATTTTTTCTCTTAATTAAATCTACGAAATCATCAGAGGTTTCATAACGTTTTTTTAAAATGTATTTATGTCATCGTACCGTAGACGTTACATTTTCAAATTATGCAAAGTAACTTGGGCCCTAGTGGGCTATCAATTGAACAGGGGTTGGTACAACGAAATGACTTTTCATGCACTTTAGATCACTATGATAAAACAAAGAAAATCTCGATGTAAACATCTAAGTGTTGGTCTGTTTTAAGTTGTTGGGTAGTGGTCTAAAGAATACCAATTGCTTTTGATGGTAAAATTGTAGTCCAATGGCATTATCAGTGGCATTAATCATGTCAGGTTCTATTTAGATTTAACTTTATAAGGTTGAAAGAAACAATAATTAAGTTTGGGATACTTACTCAGACATCCACTTAAGGACATGGACAGGAATCCACGCTGTCCTAACAGATTCACCGATTGCATACTCCAGGGAATTCGAATGAATATAAGGCTCTTAGTTAAATGGACATGTCACCCATAAACACCAGTTCTGGTCTCAGATATGTTGCTACAAACACATTTGACTACATGCAATGTGTGTGTGGGGATTATCGAGGCACCTTTTGGTGGCAGAAATTGTTTCAAATCAAGTTGAAATAAAAAGTCGTTTATTGTTAGTGATCGTGTCAAACGTTAAGATAACTTAAGTGAATAGTATGAAAGGAATTTACTGTAGGACACAAAGAGATTTTCGTTTTCGAAAGCTGCTGTCTTTTTCGACATAACAAGTGGATGATTCCTTTAGTGAATGTCCTCCATCTTGGTCTCCTACTTCACGTTTGAGAGGCCACAGGTGGCGCTGAATTGTTTACTTTGAAAATGGCTGAATTTATTGGGAGTATTTTCCAGGTTTTTTGATTGATTGGTTTTTATTGATTACTGCCGTTTCAACGTTGGTTTTCCGGTTTGTAATGGTTTAAAAAGTCGCTATTTTGCCAAGAGTGCTTTCGTCTTCTTATTTTTGCGATAATTTGTGTTAAAATCGGCTTATTTCTCCAAACATCCGCCATGTAGTTTATTAAGCATTCAAAGATAGGTAATGGACCCTTAAGGCTATTAAAAGCAATTTAATTCATCACAGAATTGGAATGATTAGTAGACCATACGTCCATTCATATCCATATATGCCCATATACATTACTTAGTTCATAATATCCATACATGCGTACACAAGTCTAGATATCTTTATTCCACTACATAAAAACATAATACAGTAGCTTATATTAAAGTTAAATTTTATTTATATATGTTGTTGTCATTAATGAAAAACATGCATGACTTAGTAAATACATGTATATGATTCAACCAGAAATTGACCACAAAAATTGACCTTTTGTGTCCATTCATAGCCATATTTGCCCATATACTGTCTACATATTTACAGATATAGGCATAGAAATCTTTGCCCATTCCGAAAAAGTATGATAAAATATAAAAAAGTATTTAGCATTAAGTATATGGCTTCTAAGTTGCCACCTATGACGATCTGATGTGTTTTCATAAATTCGGAATTTCAAAGAAACTGAAGTGGTTTATTTCGATACATATCACCTCAGAAGTGATCCTCAATCCCATGATCTCCACAGCTCTTCTCACAGGTCTTTTTACAAACAGGTGTCATCAGACAAATAAAGGTCAGACGTGTAGATTGGCCATCCTGTCCATCATTGTCCATGACTTATCACCCCCAAGACTTCGATTCTCAATGTCCCTCATGGACATGGGTCCTCCTGTTCATCAGAGCATGTCTGCAGGCTGTGGAAACCTTGACACCCCACTCGTGACCAGCGCACAATTGGTGGTTTTGCTGGGAAGTCCAGTTTTTTTTTGTCTGAATCACAAAAGCCAAGTACAAATTGGGTCTGGATCTGGGAGGTTCTCCAGAGCGAAGAAGGCACCCATGGGGTTTAATTTCCACAGAAATTCGAAAGAGCATTGTTTGCGGCGAATAGTTTTTCGGACTTTTAAACGAAGAAATTACGTCTTTAACGCCCCCGGGTTTCGAACCCGTGGCGCCCATTTTCGTCTCTTCAGAAAACGCCATCATTAAACACCCTAGGAGTTCACGCCTTTCTTCTCCGACTGGCATGGCGTCGTAAAAGAGGGATAATAAAAAGAACGAAATGCGTTTTGCCCACACAATGTACTCTTTAACCTCAGGGCAGCCTCCTTAAATGGCCCCCCCTTAACTATTCATCCTTCATGTGGATGCAATGCAACCGAATTCGACTTCTTGACTGGTAATGATCACCAAAATGAAATCAAATGGGACGCCCAACTGCTTAGCTGGCAGAGGAAGTGTTGTTTTAATATTAAATGAATTGCAAAATGGCTGACTTGGATTTCCATAAACGCAGCCTGGGGGCCACGCTTGGTGGTGAGGCCCTAGGCAGTGTGAGGTTGGAGGCCCTACTCGTTAACGCAGCATAAAGTGGGGTAGTTGTAATTATGTTATGAGACTTCATCATGACACTTTCTCTCTTTCATATTCATCAATAGAATTTAGGAGGCCCCATTAGGCTTAGGGCCCCAGGCTTTTGCTAATTTAGCTTATTTCCTAAAGCCTGCTCTTGCAATTAGACATCTTCTGGCATTGGAAGTAAGCTATGACGATAATATTTGAAGTGATGTCCTGGGTATAAAAATTAAATATGGACTTAATGTTGACATACGACTCATTCAATATGCATGTGCATGAATGGTTAAGCCAGAAAATAGACCACAAATGGACCTGTATGTCCATATTCACACATATATGTGTCCTTGCACTGCTAATATAAATCCATTTACGTTCATATATATCATGTGTGTTTTGGAATTCTTGCATACGATCATGTCAACGTAGTTACAAATATGTTCATACATAGGCAGGAAAAAATAATGCCTTAAATTATATTAAAGTTAAATGTTATTGATATTAGAAAGTGAATGAAAGTGAGCAGATTGTGTTTAGTAGAAAATCAAGCATTTTCCATATATGGCTAGGTTTGCAGCCATATATGGATCAAATTACCCAACAGACAAAACATTGATGACTGCAGAGGGTTTCTCGCTTAGAGGAGACAAGTTAAAACGATGTTCAAAAAGTTTGAAGCTACGACTGAAATATGCCGGCTTCCGGGGAGCCTAGAAGGGTACTCATTACCCCCTAAGACCTTGGTAATACTATTGCCCATTCACCTGTAAAGTTATTGGGATGACACCTGCAAATCTGTGCAAATGCATCGTGGCAACAGGACAGACAATGCTCCTCTTTGTGGCTATACGCGAGCTCGTTGATTGGGATGGTGTCGTGCTTTATGTTCAAGATTATTGTGTTTTCTGGACGTCTTTCTAGCTTATTTATCCAGGTTTCTGGATTCTCTTAACGTGTGAAAACCTCGCATAATACCGCCTTCAAAACTCGAGAAAATTTATACGTCGCAGAGCAACGAATTAATACGCTTTTGTATATGTTCCGCTCGTCCTTTTTATTTGAATTACTAGTGCATACGTAATGCTTTCGCTTTCGAAATATCATATCTACTAATTAATGAAGAAGAGAGACTTCTGGAAAAGTGTCTCTGACAGGTGGAAAATAAGCCTGTCTTCATTAGAGGGCGTGTGTTGTTATCGTCATTGCTTCCTATTTCGATGTCCGTATTGTTTATGAATTAAATTCAGGTTGTATTGAATTCTGCCCTAAATTGAACCTTTATGATAAGTTGATGGACAACTTTTCCATGAGCAACCTAATCATTCTATTGGATAAACGAAACATGATGCCAATGATACATGTTAATGGACGTTGTCATATATTTCTGCAAATGGGCTAGCATTCTATTAATTTGTAAAAAAATGTATAATGCATAAAGCGGGTTTCTCACAAGATAGAAAACGCTTAATGTGTTTATGCTTGCAGTTTTTTTTCTTCAAGAAAATTGAAATATGCTCAGAATAGAGATTAGTAGATTACAATATCCGAATTATACTGTAAATCCTGTCTATAACAGGGTTCCTCCAGACACATGGGAAACCTGGAATTGTCAGGAACATTTCGAAGACAAATGAACTGTCAGTTAAAAAAAACTTAATAGTGATTTATATTGAAACAGTTTAGGAAATTCAACATGTAAATAAAAATTCATGGAATAAAGTTTAGTAAATGAAATTATTTGCTTTTGATTATTTATCTTTGCATTTCAATATATTAAAAAGAAGTTAACTAAAAGCTAAAATGTACCGATTTTGTGCAGTTTGTTAACAAACAATTTTTGTCTTGTACTTGTTTGATCAAAGGGCAAATACGTGTTTTAACATTATTTTGACAATCAGTATTTATAACGGCATAAAAAAGGTGTAGAAAATCACAGAATTTACAGTAGCCTATCGTATGCAGTAGACACAACCAAAAACAAAAACAAGAACAACTTTTAATGCTCAGTCCTGATGTCATAAATTACAACAATGTTTATGTAGGCCTATTAAGGTAAGCATACGTATTCCGGGCACAAGATATATCATTTGTATACATATATAAATATCCCTTATAATCAATTTCTTACCTTAATAGGCCTACATAAACATTCTTGTACAAAACCGGATTCTTCACAAAACTGGAAAAATCATGGAAACTGAAATATTTATTTCCGATGAAACCCTGTACACGTAGAAGTCTTTCGTTTCAACCAACAACATAAACGGTCAGATTGGGCCAAACGAAATTATGCATGTTGTTTTCGCTATTTCTACCGGATGTGTCAAACTTGGATGGATTCTCTGATGTGCCCAGGGAATTGGAATAAGCAATGTGGAGCTGGAAACCAGATATGTTTTTTTGTATAATCTTTGAAACACAGTGGTTGTGTGGTTCTTATCTTTCCGCTTTGTTGTGGGCGACGACGTCCTATAAGTTAATAAAGGTAAGACCATGGAATAATGATGTCTGTAGCTATTTGTTTACACTGTAAATCCCATTTTAGATAAATGGATTTGTTCTTGGTTGGGTCCTCTGCGGATTTCCCCATCCATAAACACGCGAGAGGATCCGTTCCTCAGTTGCTTAATGTTGATCTCTTCTGTGGACTCTGATTTGCTTATCATCCCCAAAGCTCCCTGGGGAATTTCCCCTAGTCATCTTCCTTCAAGATATCGTGTTTACAGGCGTGGAATTAGCAAGGCATGTAATGAAGATTGTCGTCATTTTCGTATCTTCTGTTTTAATTTTGCTCTTGTCAAAAGACGAAAACTGCACCACGGCAGCGTGATTTGAAAAAGAATGCAAAAATTGCTTCCAACATCTCTAATTTTAAGTGACACTTGAGTTGATATGAGCGAAATTTTTCCCCATTTCGAAATTATTGACAAGTGTCTTAAGTTGTTTTACCGTCCAAAGATCGAAGCAAGAATATTAGGGTGCAACTCAATTTGAATTTGATTTTCAGTAATTTGATGGCGTAAGGGATGCTCATGAAACTTGTCTTATCTTGTCTTATAGTATTTTTAGGAAGTGTCTGGAAGGTATCATGTCAGAACTTTGGTGGAAGGTGTCCACAGATATTGTTTTAGTTTCAGTTACTGGTAATGATGGTTACTACAACAGGGTTCACCCTGAAAAAGTATGATGTCATCTAGTTCATTAAAAATGCTCATTTTCATATCATTATTTCATATTAATTGTGTCAGGGAAATCTGTTCAAAAAAACTGAAAAAAATTCACAAAAGAAATATTATTTCTGGGGGTAACCTTTGCAGATTCCTATTTAGGCTCCTACATCATCCCAGTAAAAGTATTACACCTACAAAATTTAATTACACATTAGAAAAACTATGATAAATTTAAAAATCCAGTTTTATTAAAAACCTTTTGTTCAAAAAGCAAGATTGACTTTGGTTTTAAGGATCTATCGTCTTTATCAATTTCAAAGTACAATTTTTTAAAAGCCTTGTGATTAATATTTATAATGCTGCGAATTGCGTTCAAAGACGTTTTAATTTTTTTTTTTTAAATATTTATTTTCATGTTTGTTTTGGAAACTGCTCAAAATATTTCATCGCAGGGTAAAAACTAAGATGAAAAAAAACGAGAGAGAAGTAAATCTATAGGATAAACAAATAAAGATTGATGAATCTGGGAACTAAGGGTAAATCCTCTATAATGATACCAGTTTGTCACAGAAATGCGAAGTAAGAGGTCTTTGCCATCAACTTAACAAACGAGCTCCAATATGAAAACAGATTTGTGTTGATGAAACACAATTCACCTTTATTTGTAGATCTCATCACGTTCAATCATCAGTTTGAAATTGCACTGGCTTATGGTGCAACTCACTTTGTCTTGGTAAGATGAGAACATAAACAAAGTTTGTCAGGGATTCAATGCAACTTTCTCATACTTGTCTCATATTCAAACCGTATATATCACCTAAACCCCCTAAGGGATAGCCATTCATACTGTATGTACTTATTTTAGCAGGATATCTTTTTACTTAAGAAAAAAACTGCTAAACAAGGACGTTATATTCCACCACATACATTACATGAATATGCATGAGTATATGCTCTTACATGTACATACAATGTACTCCCAGTTGGAAACAATCAATGTTGGACTTATATGGACATAAGCCGTGTATGGTTAGACTAGAAATTGATCACAAATGGACCTATGTGGCCATTTAAGTTCATTTATGTCATTTAATTTCAACACATGTCAATACATCCATATACGTATGTATCCATGTATGCTTTGTCATTCTTACATACGATGATATACATGTATATCAACATATTTATAAATATGGACATATATATCTTAATCTTATTAAAGTTTTATTTTTAATTTAATTTAATTTAAATTGGCATTTGTAACCGGGTTCCCACTGACCTGCAAAGCCTGAAATTGTCAGGGAAGTAAGAATAACATGGAAAAGTCTGGAGAATTTTGAATTTGTAGGCAGAAGTCAGTGAAGAAGCCTTAAATTATTGCCCTGATCTCAAATTAACAAGTTAAATGACTCAAATTACTAGTCACACTTACGCATTAATAGGGAATTTCCCTGTTTTTTATAGCATACTTTTCAACTTTTGAGATAATAAATACAAATAACAATAGTTGGTAAATTTTGTTTGTATTTTATTCTATAAACATTTTTCATGGATAGTTGGTCATGACAAGTAATAATTTATCATGTATGGACTTTATCAGGGAAAGTAATACATGACCAGTTACAGCATATACAGTACATAACCTCTTAAATTACCATATTTTCCTGGTAAAAAGACCAGTAAGTGATTATCTACTGCTATCAGTGTGATTTTATACTTATACCAGCATGATTCTATACTGATATAAGTATAACCTTAGTGAAAAAAAATATGAATCTTAACTGATATCACTGTATATACTGATTTTTGGGACTGCTGATATCAGTATGCTTAGTGATATCAGTATGATAGTGTTGGTGATGTCAGTACATTTTTACTAATATCTGTATATGATCAGTGTCTTCGTACTGATATCTGTTGTACTGATTATACTGATCTTTCCAGCACACGGGTTATACATATAATTTACATGTAGTTGGTGTTATTTGGCATTTTAAACTGTAGGCTACTGTACCGAATATTCATGGAAAATATATTCATTACTGCATTCATTTGAATAGTTTGGCAAATCCAAACAGCTACAAGGTCGATGACCAGCATCAAATACCGGAGTTTGGTTACAGAATTGCTAATGACAAAAAAAAATTGACTAGCTTCCTGAAGTACATAGTGCATTTTAAAAGTGGACATTTTATTGGCAACTCGATTGAAATTACATATTTGTTATTTCTGGACTCTCAAGTCCAGATGTTGAGTGCAAGGGTAGGATTTCCTGGGCCTTTTGAAAGGGTCAAGCAATGCCCAGTTTTATTCATCTTCTTCGTGGTTGCCTAGAAAATCCCCAGCCGCGAATAAGAGTGGCAGATCCATACCTAAATCAGATTTTTTTTTCTCAAATTGCAACTGAGAATAAGGGCTAAACAAGCAAGGAGGAAATAAGAAATATTGGATGGGAAAGAGCTATCTCTCGAGATCTGCGAAGAGCAATCGCAAGAAAAGGACTTAGACGTCCAGATGCTTCCCATTTAAAACGTCAGTTCATGCAGAAGACACTTTTTTGTATCTGGAAATGCATTTTTCACTTCGAGGATAAATTCAATCGGATTAATGGAAATTGCGTGCCAAGAGCAAAATGGAAATTATCGAGATGATTCTGCGAAGCTTTCTAGATTTGATTTTTGATTTCAAGTCTTCAGTCTGAGTGATTCTAAAAGGCATATAGAAAATGAAAATGAACTCAGATCAACCCTTTCCCATCATGCAGGGTGTCTACTAACCTGGAAAACCTGGAAAACTAACGCAATTTTGAATTTGAACTTTTAAATATAATTCTGGAGCTCAGCACAAATATTGAGTTGTTTAATTACAATTTCACCATTTCCAATATTGAATTCTTATTTTGGAATGATTTCCAAACATTAGGTTAGGTTAGGTTTCATTGCACACTTTTAACTTTTAAAATAATAAAACATCAGTTTCTTTCCATGCTATTCTATAAATGTTATATCAATTTAGTTTATGATAACCTGGAAAAGTCAGGAAAAAGCCAGGAATTTGGGGACAAATGTAATATGGTTGTATACGGTGTGTTCATTCGCGCCCACATATGTAAATTTATGTCCCTATAGGTTTTTTAGATTCTTAGAAAAGTTTATGTCAACATACTGTATTTGCATATATGGCTGTATATCTATTATGTGTCCAGACCTGGAAAATACAATACAGTAACTTTTGTAAATGAATTTGATGATTTTCTTTAATGAATATTAATGAATTTGCAGTAATGAAATTGTCTTAATTAGAAAATGTAATATTTTTCATATGTACCAAGTATGCATATACATCAGGGGAATTTCAGATGTATTTTGACAACTTAATTCCGCCATGTGCATCCTCAGTGAATTAAACAGCGTATGTGTTTTAATTTTAATTTAATTAGGCAGACGACTTGATGTAGGATTAATCTGTTCAAGTGCATTCGGCATTTTGGGTTCAAAAAAAAATCGAAAGAGCTAATTATATTTTAAAAGTATTTAGAGATTGTTACATGTACCTATCTGCAACTATTTTTCTAATTTTTCTCATTAGCATGTCGACTTCGCGAAATAATTTCGTAGTTTATTAATAATATTTTAGCTGCTCGTGCGTGCTGTTTGTTTATGCAAATTTCGCAAACTCCACGCACGACGGTATATGACATGTCAAAATAAATTAATTTAAATGATTGAGCTGAACGTAATTTGAAAGCAAACTTCATCATTGGATTTCTTTTCTTCCGAAATCGATTTTGATGAAGTGAAAATGTCAGATTTCACAGTGGTTGATGAATCATCAGTCTGATCATTTGTAACATCTGAATGTTACGAGAATGGATGTTCAAACATCATTAGCATTGATCCTGATTGACCTTAATGTGAAATTTTCCAAATGATTAAATACTGATGCAAATTTTTCCAAACTTTCATTCTTCGATGTGTCAACATTTTATACTGTCTAATAGGATGGACCTTGTAAGTGGTAAATCTTTCGTATCGATTTTAAGTATTTAAAATACCAGATTTTGTACAATGTAAGAAATCAGCCTGGAAACCTCTGATAGGTTAACGTTTTAAGGGGTATGGCTGGCATTGGCTGTACTTAAGATTCAACGCGACATACCTTAAATACAGTTCAATATGCTTGGCATTTGAAGACTTGAGCAATGCAAGCAGCTTAAGTTAATATTAACCCAGCCTTCAGAGAAAGTTACAAAAGCTTCAGATGAATGTTAAACTTGGGAATATGTGATATGACATCCTACATGCCAGCGGATAAGTGAAGGGTACCTAGTGGACATCTTCTCAAATATTTATATTAAAATGCAGACGTACGTGAATTTGCAATGGCACTTACATCTGCTGTTGCAAGAGCCGGATGGCATAGGTGGAAGTTGCTTATCTCTGAAGCATCCTGACGTCCGAGCTTGGATTCTCAGGAAACTGCTATATTTTTCTTCTTCTTTGAAAACCTAATCTTGCAGGCGCCATTTTGTTTCCTGTTTATGCGCTCCAGTGCTACCATTCTCCATCAGGTCATGATGTGTTCTGTTTATATTTGTAAGCAAAGAAACCACCTAAAGGTTTTAAAGATAATGTATTTTGTTCGGCAAGTAGATATCCGATTTAGTATTGGAATAGTTCGTTTTGTGAACAATTTCAAACACTATAAAATGCTCCTTAATTGATTACAATTCCCTTAAATTGACTGAAATGGATATGTGTTCATACAAGAATTTCCGGTCTAACAATGCATGGATATGTATTAGTCATATTGGAACATACATGGCCATTGTGGCTATATATATGTATAGTAATATATGAATATATATATATATAGCCAATTTCCTATCTAACCATTTATGGATATATATAATCATATTGGAACATATATGGCTATACACAGTAGGTCCATGTGACTAACTTCTGGTCTAGCCATGTATGGATATATAGTCATAAGTGAACATATATGACCAAATACATGTAGATTAATTTGTGGTCATTTTCTGTTCTAACCATTTATAGATGTGTATGGTGAAATATGAGCATATGCATGTATAAGCCATATATATATGGCTTATTACCGGTTTAAGCATATATGGATACGAATAGTCATATATGAACATAAATTAGTCCTATATACGTACGTCTATTTATGGTAACTTTCGGTCTAATCATGTATAGATACGTAACATGTGTGACCATATAAGTCTATCTGTGGTCGATTTCTGGTCTTACCATATATGGAAATATATGTCCATACATACTTTTTTTTAACAGTTTCTTTGCTCGCAAGTGTACATAAAACTGTGCATCCTTCAAGTGATTTAAATGCGGCGAAATGAAGAGAATTTATTTCTAAACTAAAGACAAACCTCTTTGATAGGACATCAATGAAGAAAGCTGGCGTGATATCGATTTTTGCAAGTATTAGCTTAACTTAATAATGAACACGTAATTTTGAGCTTCTGGTATGAAGGCAGATGAAAGCGCCAAGGGCTGCAACCCTTATGGTTACATGCTTTGTTTATTTCTAAGTTGTTTTGGCATAAATTTCCTAAACTCAATTTAAAGTGAACAAATGAAAACATCGTGAATTCCACCGTGGACAAATTAAACATGGGTCAAATATAGACGCACAGGAATCCCATTAGTTTGAAAAATCTAGAATTGTCAGTAAAGTAGGAACAACCTGTAAAAGTCAGAGAAAATTTCGAATTTTAATTCAAACGTCATGGAAATTTTCATCATATTAAAATGCCAGCCTTAAATTACAATATTCTCACGTGGTTGTTTATAATGTTGCTCAAGAAAGGGCATATCTAGTCACATTTGTGCAATGATACGGAATTATCCCTTTCTCATGCCACACTTGTCAACTATAGAAGTAATAAATAAAAATATCAACAATTGGGGAATTGTTTGCAAAAACCTGATAAATTCAGGGAAATATTTAGATCAGAAATTAACCCCAAATGGCTCTACGTTTATATATCCACACATATCCCTTCTTGCATTTGACCATATATGTCAAATATGTGCAGATATGACCATATATGTCAAATATGTGCAGATATGACCATAAACATATCAATATAACTTATATTGGCGTGCAATATTTATTGTCTTTAGAAGAAATTGGATTGGAATATTTTCCATATATGGTTAAGTATGCAGCCTTGAACGGATTTATCTAATAAAAGAACGTTTTTCATTAATTGCGTTTACATTTTCGAATTTCATAATTGTTTCATCTGCTTTATTCATGCAAGTAGCACTTTTGATTTTAATCAGAACTGAGAGAATTTCATAAGATTCTTTCGCTTTTGACATGTCTGTCAACAGTTAGAGGGGCTCAGAGGTTCGTGACATTACAGCTTTTAATGGTGGTCGTCCATCAGAGACAAAGAGATGATCAGGGTAAAAATGCATTTATACACTTCTACACCCCCATGCAGCTTCAACCACTTTTAAAGTAGACTCCATATCGATTCTGGTTCTCCTGTTTTGCTCTGCCATCAGGGATTTTAAGCGTGCCCACGAAGTAATTTACACTGCTTAAGCTTTTTTAAAGAGGACTTAGTCAATGCTTTCATTATTTCTCTCTGCAGGGAATTTCCCATGCCCACTGGTGTGTTTTAATTGCAGGAATTCATGATGAAAATACATCCTGGGTGGAAAAAATTAAATATAGTCCATATATTGACAGGCACGTATATAACTTTTATAAGGTATATTTATTTATTTATATATAGGCCTATAGTAAATATACGGTTGTATTAAAAAGTGGCCGCAATAATTCAAGTCATGGAAGTCATGGAAATGTCATGATGCTGACATTATGTATCGGCTTGCGTTCGTCATGGTCATGACAATCAGAGAAATTTGTTAAGAAAAACCTGGTCAAGTCAAAAACGTTAAATTTTGTTTTTGATGGAGCCCTGTTATAGTACAGTGACTTACATTACATTAAAGTTAAATATTCTTTTGTTACTTTTAATAGCAAATAGAATAGAATAATACACATGTGTAGTTGTATGTCATGGCCCACATATGGCCATATTTGACTTTTTCCATCCGGGTAAATGCATTGCACAGACTGGATGGTGTCAACAGTTGGCGTTTCTTTCCTCCCAATGGCACATACGTCTCCAGAATTGCTTCAGCTTGGGTGTTTATGAGAAAAAATGGGTCATTGATCCCACTCGATGGCGTCTTTCTGTCCTTTTGTCCAGTGGGCGGTGATAATGCGATTCAATTTTGCGGTTTTTAAATCAAATTTTCTTCCCCAAGCAGTCGATTGTGTGCCTTGGATGTGCCCCAAAATCCGAAATAGTGTCCACACGCTACATAAATTCCAGCATTGCCTTTTTTTCTGGTCCTCATCCCTGTCACTAAGATGTCCATTTGATCACATTTCACAGAAAGATAGAAGTGCTGTTTTAAGGGCCATGAATGGTAAACCCTTAAAGGCTGATTATGCTTTTTTTTTTCTTTCTGTTGAGAATTGGCCATAAGCTGATTAGTATAACATGGTCATTGTTTGTCAAATGATTTCCCCAGCAGGACTTCTGGCTGACCAATGAGAGTGGGCAAGGAAATAGTCAGGAAATAGTGATTTATTCTGAAAATGTCAGGGAAATTTCACTTTTAAATATTACTTTGGCTGGATCAGAGCTGCTGTAAACCAGGAAAACCTGGAATAGTCAGGGAAAAGTTAAGTAATAGTGATTTATTAAAAAAAAGTCATGGAAAAGTGATTTGTTTGCAAAATGTCAGGAAAATTTCTCATTACAATATTACTTATGTTGAACGAATATTACTTTTGCTGGGGTTCCTCCTGGCTTGGAAAACATGGAAAACCCTAAATAGTCAGAGAATAGTGATCTATTTTTTTAAAGTTAGGGAATTGTGATTTACTTTAAAAAAAGTCAGGGAGATTTACGTTTCAATGTTACTTTTACTGGACCAGGGTCCCCGGACCTGCAAAAAATGAAAAACTTGTAATAGGCCGGAAAAAGCCAGGGAATAGTGATTTATTTTGGAAATGTTTGGGAGAAGTCGTAAAAGCTGTAACTTTTATTTCTGGGAAGACCTGTGGACAAGAAGACGCAATAAGCGATCCATTAATCCAGGGAGGATTTCTGTTGGCATTGACCTTAGGGGCAAATGGAAGTTATTATGAAAAACATGGATGTGTCAGGCCATACTTGAGGCCGTATCCATGGAGACAGAAGACAGAATTCAGCTGAAGGGTCAACTGTCATCGCTTCCGAATAGCCAATACGCATTCTTGTCATGAATCTGCAGTTGAAGCACGGTTGAATGCTCTG
>JAQIXS010002947.1:0-20118 GCA_034700785.1 Rossiulus vilnensis
TGTTTTGAAATAATTTTCTTTGGGAAAGTGCTTTTGATTTATAGAACTGCTTATCAAGGTCGCTAGGTAGGAATGTAAAAACTTATTTGGACGTTAATTTGGAAGTCTCGAACTTGTCCTAGACTTGTCCTAACTTGTCCTAGTATATAGACTAATAAACACAGTACATGTAAATGGTCCATTTTTTCACCAATTTCTGCTCTAACCATATATGAAATAAGTCATCTATATCCACATATGGCTCGTATTTAGTTTTTCGACCAGAGTCGATAATAATCTTCAGTCTCCAACTTGTCCATCATCGGTTGGATCATTCAGTGATATTGCTGGTGTGGTCAATTCCCCTTCGGTGCCACTAACTTTTGACTTATTCATCGACTTCAATGAATGGATCCATTCAGATCGGATTTGAACGTTGCTTTCTGCCACATGCCCAACTTCCCTCACTTTCTCTTTTTCATCGATAATCCTCCTCTGTCATACTTCGGACAATATTTCTCGTCCAATACAGTGCAGACGAAGCGTGTCTGATGCGGCTCTCGTGTTATCGAATCAGAACTCATCACCCTTTATGATGACTTAAAACTTCATTAGTTTTGAACAGTAATGGCGATTGGAGACGTCGTTTCGAGCTAGAAATTCTTGTCAGCGAATGTCTCTATCTATCAATTAAGCTCCATGACTGCTTCTCTGGAAAACCGTGCAATAAACAAATGCAATTACCGAGCTGTATCATAGGCTTGTTGTTATATCTGTGCTAGCTCTTTTATCAGAACGTCCCAGGAAAAGTCGCGACATTAAATTCCCAAGGTCTCCCTCGTGTTATTAGCCATCTCTTGTCATTGGATTGTTTCCAATTGGTCATCTCATCCCCTTCACAGAACAGCGTCTGGAAATAACTGTTTTAAGCTTTCTGGGAATGAAGAGCTCACAGGACTGGAAGAGCCAAGTATTTCTACTATCTTGACTGAAATCGTTTTACGAAATGTAGTTTTCGATGTATTTTTTAATCTGGCCAGAAAACATCACGTTGAAAGAGATCTACTCCTTTAGGCCAAACATGTAACAAAATTGGGGTGCATGTTGGTATAAAAAAATTTCAAAACTTGTTTATTCAGTTTATACTCGTATTTCGTTTGTGCATTTTTGGTTTTGATTTCATTTCTGCCTATTGAAAATAGCTAAGCAGCCATTGAACAAAAACTGCTTCGCTGACAAGGAAGAAATATCCTTAAACTGAATAGAATTTAAACGAGTGGACCTCTTTTTAAGCAAAGTAAAGAAAAAGGGGGTTGAATACGTCACAGATTTCGATTACAGATTTGTATTTCTTGAGATTCTCAATGTTGGTAACACATTGCATTTATGGTGTCTTGTTTCCCTAGCTAAAAAAAACTCCGACTTAATTATTGGACTGTCAGGCTGTCAGCAAGACTGTTTAAGCAACGACCTGTATGTCGGTAAAGCGATGCAAAGCAAAAGTATACCATCCAAGATGTTGTATTCTGATCAGGAGTAACAAAGTCTGGTCCTGTCAAAATTGATAATCATGACATTCAATTGCAGCATTATATAATAATTTCCGAAATTCCGATGGAGCGGCGTGTTGAAGAAGTAGCAGTTTGTAATATAGAGAGCTTGGAACACGTAGTTCCATCCTTTTCACCTCAAATGGGAGTAGAATCTTCTCCATAAATCATGCGATTTCATTATGGCTAGACACATCATGTAGCCGAGTTTGTAAGAATATTACAAGCGTGTATATTAATTTCTTTTATAGGCATTTTTGAAGGAATATTGTAACCAAGGCTGTATTTGAGAATTCGCCCGAGCAGAGCATAATTGATCATCATTAGTAATTCAAAAGTTAGCTGCACCAAGCAGGCTTTTGACATTCACATCGTGCTAAGTGCGCTACAAATCAGTGCAATGGGTAGCCCTATCTGTTCCAGTTCTTGTGTGCTCAGCGCTATAAAGTTGTTTGCGGATCTTCGATGAATTTACTCTCACTTTACAGCCCTCACCTCCTACACATCCCTGCATTGATTTTCTAACAATCATCCGTATCCTGGCCAGTATAATGCTCGATTTATGCCTCTTTTTGTCTTTTGCTTGTTCATTACTGCAAAGCATTAGCGATGCATCCGCAGTTTTGTAGGGGCGCAAGCGCTTTTGCAGTCTAAGAGACCGTTAAATCCTCTCATTGGATTACCCGCTAGCGTATGACAAAAGATAAGGCTGAAAGGAACCCCTTCTGGAAACATCTCTGAAGAGTAAATAACGCCAACGTTAAAAGCCAAGGATGAAAAGCGAAGGGAATTACATGGCAGAAGTGAGCTGGTTTTGTTAGGCGCTGAAAACTGAGAGGAAGATGTTAACGTGGGCATTAACAAGGAACACATTCGTTACTGAAAATGGACACCATGTTGCACTGCTTTTTGATGGCGTGACAGTTTCATATCACTACCTTTTTCACTTTTATAGTACTTTGAAGCCGCTTTTATGTTTCCCCGCCATTCCTTGCGGTAATTCAATCTTCGCCAAGTATTCACAGAATGCATAAAACCCTATTGTCTCCTGGTTTCCCGAAAGTATATGTAATCGGATTCCAGGAGCCAATGGGCAACGTGTAAGCCGCGGAACGTGTTGTTCAGCTGGTTGCACCGGTTCGTCTTCTGTCGGCTTAGTTGGTAATTTAGTCAAGACCCTGAAACCAAGGTTGAAGAACATATACTAAAATATACTGAGCCAAAAGCAATCAGATATTCAGTTTATAGATTATGCTTTTCGCCATAGAGAAAGCCACACCGATGCCCAACAGACAGCACAGAGTCTTGGCAGGCTCTGCAGGCTTTTTCATTTGAATTATTAGTATATTTTAGTTGTGAACAGACTATAGTGCCATCGCGCTTGTAGGAAAATGTTGGCATCATTAAACACGTGTAATTTTTTCCCCAATCAGATTAAACTGATGCTGATTCCAAAGTCACACTCTGAGGAATGAGGATAACGAACGCTCATTGAGTTTCATGATTGGGGCAGTGCCTGGACTTTCTGTTGACGTCCAAGAGCAAAGCACAAACTCAAACATGGTTTTTAGAATTCATCCTGTTCTTAATGTGTACACAGTCGACAGGATTTTACCAAAAAATGAAATAAAAAAGTGTAATCACTTCCATCGTCGTTGTGACTTTGCTGCACTTTAGTCGAAATCGATAATTGCGGAAGTTGATGGCAGTACACTTAGCGTTTATCCGGATAAGACCGGAACGACGAATTTTTTTCTTCTTCATTTGCCACTCGATACGTCGTTTGCTCGTTAATGCCAACTTTGACATTTTGACAACTTATTCCAACATGCCAACTGTTATTGCCGCCTGTAAAAACAGTGGCTGTTGTCTTATGGCTGTAAGCTCATTCTGACAGGAAATTCCAACATTTGGCCACTTTGCACTCTATGGACAAAACAGCTTTTTTTGCACATTTTTTTCCAAAGTGCATGCTTTCTTCACTGTAAGATGAATGTTTCGGCATTTCGTTTGACAAGTGTAATTTTAGCTGCATCGTGCTGGATGTTCTACTGTTTTGGTTTCAGATTAATTTTCCAGTTCCACTCCTCCAAATTCAAGCTCTATCTCCAAGACATTATACGAGCAGAAAGCTTCCTAAAGATGTCTCGGTTTCGAGATTTACAGTAATTAAAAGTTGACTCTTAAACGCGGTTAATTTTTCCTGTCTTCTTCAATTTCCCCCAGCAATTAATTGTTCTTGTAATTTTCCCAACAGACATCAGTACTTCCTTGCAGGTTAGGTCTATTTCGGCTTCTTGTTGAGCGCAGGCAAGCCATAAGTGACCATTAACCCCGCGCATGAGGATATCTGATGGAGAGAAATGCAATTTAATTTCCTTTTTGATGTCATTGCAATCTCCGCGAGACGACACATACGTGAAGTTTGGCTGAATTCCCAAGTCTAACAATTCGCCATCTTCAGAAATGTCGGTTTGATGTGCCTCAATAGCTGGTCATGTGCTGTACAGGAAACACCTGAAAAAAACCCCTAAAAGTCCTATCAACAGTAAGAAAAAACGCTTTGTGCTTGGGCCTCAGAGATTGATGGGTTTTTTCATATTTGTGTACGGTATCTCCTAATGCAAAGAGTAATAATGGTGTTTTATTGTTGAATTTCCTATTTGTCGTTGATGTGCTTGCTTTGTTGCTTTCACGATGAATGCACTATTTTTTTATTTGGTAAAACTTTTTTTGTTTCGGTCCTGATCGACGCACAAAAAGAGGTTGCATCGCTCTGAAAAAATCTATATTCTTCGTAATGATCAACTTGCAGTTATAGAGAAGATTGTTTGTTGGAAATTGCGATTGTTTCCATTACTTGCCTCGCGCCTGCAAGTGTCTCTCAAACTGGACGTGTAATAACCGCAGGTCAAGCACTTAAACGGACAGCCCACTCAGCTAGATGTTCTCAAGAACAATGCTCTTCTAACGAGCCCGCTTCATTCCTTTATTACGTTTGCAAGGATTGACCTCTCTACTTGCGTTGCGATAGGTGAGATGAATGGGGTTATTGTGGAACTGCT
Organism: Rossiulus vilnensis; assembly: GCA_034700785.1. Classification (NCBI taxonomy): domain Eukaryota; kingdom Metazoa; phylum Arthropoda; class Diplopoda; order Julida; family Julidae; genus Rossiulus; species Rossiulus vilnensis. The sequence continues at coordinate 4,595 of JAQIXS010002947.1, forward strand.
TGGTGAATTGCTCACCGTGTTACAACGGCATAACACTATTTGGTAATAAGCACTTAATCTCGACGTTGTATGGAGTAGATGTCTATATCCATGAAGGTTTAAAATATCATTGTGTGCAGAATACGTTTATGTAGTGGCTTTAGGATCAGTGATGGATCCAATGGGGATAGGGGGCTCATGAAGATCCTGCAAGATGTTCATATCCAAATTGTGTAATAGCTTTCGTTTCATTAATATTTCTTATTAAATATTGCATGGAAATTTAGGCCAAAATCCTGGATTTCTAACCATGGTTTTAACATATTTTGCCTTCGCGTTTCTCAGCAGTTTTTCTTACAGAAATAATAGCCCAAATTAATGATTTGTGATGAACATTTCCACCATTTTCGACTGGTTTTCCGTTAATTACTAATACTTACAAGTAAATTATCTTCGTTTTATTTTTATTTACCTTCGTAGAAATGTCAACCAAAATTTCACCAATTCGGTTCCTATTAATTTTTTTTAATGTCCTTCAAATGCATATACAGACTTGCATATCCTTGCTTAAGTAGGAGATCACAACATTAGGAGAAAAACAAATCCTGGATCCGTCACCACATTTGAAAGTTAACTTTCCCGCCCGTTTTATTTTGACTATCTAATGCGCCAAGTGTTTATCACTATAAATCCAAAAAAATGTCTGTTAATGCACATTAAATATGCTACATGTATGTAAAGTAAATGTTCTTTAGGTGAAGTAGTTATCACATTTAACGTGCAGTTTAAGGAAATAATTATTTTTCGGCTCGCGAGCACGGAATGGTTGACATTCTTTTGCAAGCCCTGTTCTTACTTCAAGGACGTTCAATAGGAACAATTCAGAATTCTTCTTTTGACCTGAGCTAGCTTTGTAGTCATATCGAGTATAATGGGCTCATTATTGTGGTGCGCATTTTGCATTTCACCATGTTTAGTTATTGTGCAAAGCCCAATTTGATGTTGAACTTGGATCCTCGAACAGTTCTTGGCCATATCTTTGAGTTTTAAAGCACCCGCATTCCTCGAAGCTACCTGAGTAACACAGTCATGTCTGAGCGCTGCTAATTGATGCGCCTATTATTTTCAACATATAGCCAGAAGATAACATTGCATGCATGTTTTTGGGTTAACATGTTGCTTTCGAGAAGATTAACATGGCTTGAATCGCATTCCGCTTCGCTGGTATTGGCCCTTCGTTTTTGGTAAAGTTTTGTCTTCCGTTTGCTACGCTGCTTATTGGTGTTGGTTTCAGTAAAAGAACTTGTTCAAGTAATGCCCAGGGGTACGTGGAAGTCGAACAATGGGTCCGTTTTACTGCTCCCACTTCTGTTTACTTTGGCCATCGGCTATTATTTTCTGGATTTTTTTGTCCTTTTCGCTGCGCTTGATTGCGATACCAAACAGGAAGTTGGGGCAACTCGTAACAGGAAATAAGAGTCGTGAATTTCAGTGAAGATTCTCCTTTGTTTAACCGTACAGCTGTATATGTAGATTTTGTTTTGAAATGTGTGCATACAGCTTTCTTTAGGTATTGCAACTTCGTGAGATGTAACTTTTGCCCTTTTGCTGCACTCAAAATTACTTAAAATTGTGAAAATTGCAATTTTTACTGTAAATTTGATAAAGCTTATCCTAACTCAAATGTATTTACATTTTTTGAGCTGAAACATAGTATGAATTTATCAACGAATGTGAAATGCTAATTATGCATAATTCAGAAACAGAATTTATGCAAAATTTGCAGTTCAAATTCTTTGATATGTTCGTATTTGCCTCAATTAGCTGCATAGTTTCAGCGATACCACAATGTTATTTGATGATTATTGGTTTGACCGAAACCAATCTTGACAAACTACTCCGGTCTTCAAATATAATTAAACATCGTTGCAGACAAACACACCTTTCACCGCTTTAATATCTGGGTGTTTCGAAATTTATGTTGATGGTGAATGTGTTGAAATGTTCGTTTATGTTGAGTTTAACTTTCGCTGATTCTAACGTACTGCTTTTTTTTTTTTTAGGTAAGTGTTGCATCTTTATTGCTTGACCCTTGGTGGTAAGTTACTCTGCACTCTCCTGACATCTTTTAAACCCTTTCAGATAATTCTTTGTCTTTACTGATCCGTGTTTGTCGAATTAGCACGAGCTTCGTGTTAAGAGTTCAGATTCTGCTTTGACTGCTAACATTAATTGATGACAGCGTCCCATTTTATCGCTGTCTCTTTATCGCCCGTTATTTCTCATTCCTAGCTAGGATGTAATCTGTTGTCTCATTTATTTTGTGGGATTTGCTTTAGCACCGCTGATTTATTCGGAGCAGGGTGCAGGTTCTATACCCTGGTTACTGCACTGTAGCATGTTGTACGTCCGTAACCCGTTTGAGCCCAGGGTTCACAATGAGATGCTGAACAGCTCATTTCAGTTCGCATTAAATCAGACCTTTAAAGATGATCCTGTCCTCTGGCGGTAATGGGAAATACGCAATTTATATGCGGACGCAGTTTTATGTACAGTGCGCAGGGCTTATGAGTTTCAATATATTTAAAACCGTTCATGCCTGGAATAAGCAAAATATGGCATGATAAAACGCATTCAAAGATTCATTGCGTGGGTTAGTTAGTGTCGGATGCTTCCTAAAGTATTTTATCACCCCTTCTAACTTTAAGGGCTGTGATGTTATTATGAAATTGATGAGCATATTTTAACCGAAATCCTAACGTTCTTCTATCTAAGGAAATAAACATAACTTTCTTATTAGATTCATAAAAAGGAATGTCATGGCACAGTCATTAGTAACTGTTAAGTAAAACATTTTGGCAGCGTTGATTTTAAAGCAGTAGCTAAAATAGCAGGGTTCCCCCAGACCTGGGACATCTGGAAACTCTGCAATTACTCAGAAAATTAGGAAGACAGTAGGAATAGTCAGGGAAATCTAACATCAAAATTTCATTTGCGTCACCATAGTTAAGGTGTTTGCTGTAATAAAAAGTCATAAAAAAGCGATGAAATTAAATGCCGGACTTGGAAGTCATGGAAAAGTGACGTTGATATTATGTACCGATTTGCATATGTCGTAATTGTGCATCATCGGTCAGGGAATTTTGTTCGAAAAACTAGAGAATTCCGGAAAGTTGAAAATTTTATTTCTGGGTAATCCTAAATATGGAAACCGTTTTAAATTAAATAAATCGTTCTTTTTTTAATGCTCGTTGTAGTTCTGACGCTCAAATTCATGTTTCATGTAGCAAAGTAATGACATCCTAAAACAAAATCAAGATGTTTAGAACAGCCGTTTTCATATAAAGTTGACTGCAATCTCACGCCTAATGACGTCATTCGGATGATGTGCTCAAGAGTGCATGTTCATCAAATCGATTCTTAGCTCTATAAAACTGCGTTTTGCTGTTTTTGCACAAACTTAATGTATTATGGGCAGCAACTGCTTCTATATATGGCTCCCACTCATTAAAGAGTGCAGCTTGCAAGCAGATCCGTGGTTGAATGCGTGAAAAGTTTTTGAACTACTTTTATATGCGAGCTCTTTTGAAATGGCTAATTCATGTGGACTGTTTAGCCCAGGGTTGCAATGATTCATCGGCTTATTGCGTGGCGTTGCTTCCAGCATGTATGAAACACAAGACAAATGTTCTTCTATTAGAAAACGAAATTCGCTCTTAATGATTTTCTGCTCGTTGTTTACGAGCTGTTTTCTAAAAGAGAGACGGCTTTTTAAATTGCGTCGTCCTTCATGGAAAAATATTCCCTCCAAAGATTTTCATTAGGCGCCTGGTACGATATTTTTCGGGTTATAATTTCTGTAGGCTTGAAAACCTGCCATCCTTTATCACCCTCTTGATATACAGCTGAAATGTGCATGCATCATCTCTTTATGCTGCAAGATGGTCCAAGACTGCAAGATTGGAGCCACAAGGACATGTCGAAGCAATACACTACTTAAGGGCAAACATTTTTAATTAAAAGCACGGACCTGAGTTGTCATTTTGTCCAGCGTCACGTGTGCATTGGCGAAATTAACTGCCAGGGTTGTCAGAGGTCACGTAATTTATCACAGGCGAAAGTATTGGCTTCACACAGGGTTTGTGAAAGATTATCAGATGGTACAGGTGAGGATTTAACGTTTTGGACACATAAGTCATTTGACCTCTAGTTATTGAAATTTGAAGTTTATCTCACAGTGTCAGTAAAATCGAAGAAGCTGTCTGGTATTCCAAAAGTCTTCATAGCAACAACAAAATAACATCTTGTTGTTGAAATTACATTACAACTTGTAGAACTCACGATGGTGAAGCGAAAATAAAACAAATAGAAATAAATTACTTAATTTATTTTTTCGTTAATTGTTGTTTTCAACGCTGAGCACTGAAAACTAGATTATAATCCAAGTTTTGTTTAAACGCTTTAATTCATTTAAGATCGAATTAAAAGTATAAAGTGTTGTTGCCAGCAATAATAAATAAAATTAACTCTTTGTTATTTAATTGTTGTTTTCAACGCTGTGCATTGGAAACTTCAATATTAGTGCAATTTGTGTAATTAAAGTACACACATTACAGCATAAATTTCTTAAATTCAATTAATCCATTCACTCTCAAATTAAAAGTATAACATGATATTGACGTGATGACATCCGTAAGAAATTAGATTCCAAATGGAATCATTGGTAGACCTTCAAAATGTTAACTTAATCTGTTAGTTTTAAGGATTTTAATGAGTTTGTCAACCTGAAGTTTGAGAATGTCAGACTCAACTTGCGCCAACAACTTTTCAAATTTCGTTTTAGTAGCGATAAACTGTTGAGGTCCTTGCAGCAGATTGTAGCCTTCGAAAAATATGTGATCCAACTTTTTTTCCGTTATGGCTTTGATAAACTCTTTTAGCATCTAGGGAGCATTGCATAGTTTACTTACAATCAGCTACTTCTACTTAACTAGCACTATTGCTTCAATTATCATCTTGCTTACCATAGCGAACAGCTGGCTCAGGTTGTCCTCTTTCCAAAATCCTGTCTTCCGATTCTGGACCAGTTGCCAAAGAAACACCGTTTTGATATAATACGATGGCAGGAATGTCCAGCCCTCTTTATCACGAATTGCCTTGAATTATCAAGTATTTATGGTTAAATGTGATGCAATTAATGCGGCGTAGTTGCCCAATATGACACTATTACACAATATGATACCAACCTTAAATATTTTTATTAGCATTTTAACGCAACCTTTATCTTCCATCAAGCACCTCTCTGCTTCCGGAATGGACACAATGAATATTTTATCTCGGTATATTTCTTCGCAATGGTCCATGATATGTTCGGGAGGAGGCATGGGTACCATGATGCAGGGGGGTTTCTGCGGGCACTCAACCTACAATTCATTTAAACTACATCTGAGCAGTGATTTGAGCCATTTTGGAGATAAATAGCCAACATTGGATTAATTGCTCAATTCATTCTTAAAACTGTGCACCATTGAAACATTAAAAATGGTACCAAGCACCAAAATACTGTATATGATACCATGCTTAAAGTTTTGGCTTTAATTGGGTCCGAATAAAAAGCATCCCAATGTATTTTGTAACTTTATTTAATGTTCTATAAATCTGACTAAATTGGAATGTGTACCTTTTTCAAAATGGTGATGAGCTCTGCTGGCATGGTTACTGTCGCTGGAAAGGCGTTTAGTGGTATCACTGGAACCAAATCTACAAAAATCTCTCTACAATTAATCGGCCGCTTGATTGTTAAGGTGATTCCCGGACCACGACTTGCGAATGTAATCTGAAAAATCCCATACATAAATAACTTCTAAAAACTCTTAATGGTGCAGAGATTTTGCACGCAATAATTACGTTGGGAAATGTGTCCTTATTGTTCACTAGTGCTCTGGCCACTATGCTCTGAAACCAAGATCTGAGCCCGGTGCGGGAGAGATACTTGTGAGCTGGGTCCATGATTCTGTCCATGTCCTTTAAGATGGGCCATTTGGGAAGACGGGCCAATGTACTCTCCAGGCAACATTTTGTCAGCTTGTAGGCCACGAATCCTTTTGGCACCGTCAAATCGACTACCTGTAGATGTTGAAATTGTCAGCAAAACTCTGTAAAGTGCTCTCTGGATTTGTCGAACAGGAAATGATGTTCAAGAAAAACAAAGCAATGCAAGAAATGTTACATGATTTGGAAAGGGAAATTCCATATTTCTTTAGACACAGGACTTACCATCTCGTCTTGGGTTTGGTGTTAACTAATATATATAACTACATGTAGGTGGTTTCAAAAAAGCTAGTTGTCCTTTAATTCCTAAAGGTAACCTTAGGTGCTTTATGTAGACGGTATCAAAGGACAAAAAATTGGTAATATACTAAATTACAATGAAGGGAATTCTTATTCAGGTAAATTTGAATGTACTAAAATACTGAGGGTTTATGTTGAATTTCCCTGGGTTTTTGGAAATAAATCACTAGTTTTCCTGGCGATTCCATGTCTTTTTAATTTTTCTGACAATTTCAGAGAGAATTTTTGACAATCTTAGATCAATTCACTTACCTGTACATCTTCCGTTTTGAACGGCAAATTTAGTAACAAGTTGTATTCGAATTCGTTGGCTGAGCCGATATTTAAGCCTTCATAGTAGCTCCCGGCATAAAAAATTCGTTGATAGAGCTCATTGAAGAGCGGGTCTACTTCCTTCATGCAATCAATGAACTTGTTCACCGTCTCCGTGGCCACTTTGGCCTGCTTGTCCTGGTCGGCCATCGCCACTCTCGAGACCACAAACTCCTTTAAGGACTGAATATCAGTGCATTTTTTGTTATTGAAACTTGCAAATTTCAACCTTAATTTACTTTGGAACGAAATAATCCATTCACGCTCGAATTGAAAGTATAAAATATCACTGACTGCAATAATTTGTTGCTGTTAAACTTAATGTGATAGTTTTGAAGATCTATAAAAATATATATGACCTGAAGTTTGAGATCGTCAGATTCAGCTTGCTCCAACAACTGTTCAAATTTCGTTTTTGCAGCGATGAACTGTTGACGTCCTTGCAGCAGATTGTAGCCTTCGAAAAAAATGTGGTCTAACTTTTTTTCGGCCATGACTTTGATAAACTCTTTTAGCATCTAGAGAGCATTCCATCAGTTGCTTACAATCAGCTTGCTACTTAACTTACACTATTGCTTTAATTATTATCTTACTTACCATAATGAACAGCTGGCTCAAGTTTTCCTCTTTCCAAAACTCTGCCTTTGTATTCTGGACCAGTTGCCACAGAAACACCGTTTTGATGTAATACGATGGCAGGAATGTCCAGCCCTCATTATCACGAATCGCCTTGAATCATCAAGCATTTATGGTTGAAGGCCTAGTTGCCCAATAGGCCACCGAGGTACCATGTGCAGGAATACTAACCTTAAATATTTTTATAAGCATTTTAACGCAGCCTTTATCTGCCATCAAACGCTTCTCTGCTTCCGGAATTGACACACTGAATATTTTATCTCGATCTACTTCTTCGCATTGGTCCATGATATGTTCAGGAGGACGCATGGGTACCATGATGCAGGTGGGTTTCTGCGGGCATCGAATCTACAAGTGTATAAACTACGTCTGAGCGGGGATTTGAGCCATTTTATTGATCAATAACCAACATTTAATTAATTGCTCAATTTATTCTTAAAACTGTGCGCCATTGAAACATTGAAAATGATAACAAGCGCCTAAATAATGTGTATGATACAATGGTTGAAGTTTTTGGGTTTAATTGGGTCCGAATAAAAAGTATTCCAATGTATTTTTAAATTTATTTAATGTTCTATGAATCTCATTAAATTGGAATATTTTTACCTCGTTCAAAATGGTGTAAAGTTCTACTGGCATTGTTACTGACGCTGGAAAGGCGTTTAGTGGTATCACTGGAACCAAATCAACAAAAATCTCTCTACAATTAATCGGCCGCTTGATTGTTAAGGTGATTCCTGGACCACGACATGCGAATGTAATCTGAAAAATCAAACACCTAAATAACACTAAACTTCTAATGGTGCTGAAACTTTGCACAGCATAATTACGTTAGAAAAAGTGTCCTTATTATGTATCAATGTCCTGGCTACTACGCTCTGAAACCAAGATATGAGCCCGGTGCGGGAGAGATACTTGTGAGCTGGGTCCATGATTTTATCCATATCCTTTAGGATGGGCCATTTGGGAAGGCGGGCCAATGTTCTCTCCAGGCAACATTTTGTCAGCTTGTAGGCCACGAATCCTTTTGGCACCGACAAATCGATTACCTGTGATTGTTGAAATGGTCATAATTGTGCAGTGAAACATTATACACACTGACCACTGAAAATGGAAAATTATGACATATTGTAAGAAATGTTATACGGTTTAGAAAGGGGCATTCTCTATTTCAATAGATGCAGGACTGGCTGAGTATATCTTGTCTTGGCTTGGGTGTTAACTAGAACATGTAACTAGTAGTGTTGTCCTCCGGATTTGGTACAGTAAATTTCATGATTTTTCGCGCCTTTAAAATTTGTCCAAGTCATTAGAAATACGGTGTCTCAACATCTTAGAAAAATTGCTTGTACTTTGGTTCTTAAGTTAAACTTAACGTGCCCTTTAGATGGCATCATAGAACAGAAAATTGGTAATTAACAAACTGCAGAAAATCGGGTGCATTAAAGATACATTGTAATTCGTTTTTGTAGACCTTCAGTGTAACAAAATGCTAAAAATTCCCTGGCATTTTTAAAATGAACCACTACTCCTTAACGTTTTAAAAATTCATTACTATAACCGAGTCTTTCCAATTTCCCTGACAATTCCAGGTTTTTCAGGTTACATGTATTGGGTTAAAAAACCTGCAAAATATTTTAAATTATCTGCAGTTAAAAATGCTTTCAAATAGAATATTGAAACTTAAGGTCAAAAATTAACCCAAACTTTAAAGTGTGAAAGATTTTCATTTCTTAAACTAGAGTAGAGATGCACTAGTAAAATTACAGCATGAAAGTCCATCCAACTTATGCGAGCATTTTAGGTCATATAATTTACCTGAAAGTCTTCCGGTTTGAACGGCAAATTTAATAACAAGTGGTAATCGAACTGGTTAGCTTCGCCGATCTTTAACCCCTCATAAAAGCTCCCAGCATAAAAAATTCTTTGATAGAGCTCACTGAAGAGCGGATCCACATCCTTCATGCAATCAATGAACTTGGTCACCGTCTCATTGGCCATTTTGGCCTGCTGGTCTTGGTCGGTCATCGTCACTCTGGAGGCCACAAAATCCTTTAGAAAATGCTTCAGTTGATTATTCCCCATGTTGAAATGTCATTCGTGCAGGTATAGAGTCGTTCAAGTTGATTAAAAATGAAATGAAACGTTTTAGTGGGCCTGCTATTTTTTAATCAGACGTGTGATAGCAGAGCCGATAAAAAATTTCTCTGGTGAATCAGCTGACGTCGCTTTTGGGCGACACTCTGTTATTAAGCCTGAAAAAATAAGTGTTAGTGATTTGTTAGCTTTGCCGTTCTTGGAAATGGTAGTGGTATTCTAGTATTTCTAATATATCAGAAAGTAAGAAAATACCTTTACACTGTATATTCTTGACAACGGTGTATGGCCACATTATCAATTATTGATTATTGATTGAATAGATTGATTTGTAATTCCCTTAGTTGATCAGAATCCAATCGCTTAAAAAGTTTTGATTACAAACTAAAACTTACCTGTTTCTTAGCTGACTGTTCAGGCAGTTCAGTACTTCTGAGAGACATGGTAGTGTTGGTCACACGACGCTAACATGATTCTTGTTAAACCGCACTTACGAGACTATAAATACACCAGCTTGAATCATTTACGCATAAGTAGGGAATTTCCCGTTTTTATCGTCTAGCATTTAAACGGGAACTTCCCCTGATTTTTTTAGCATCCTATATCATGAAACGTGAAGGTCATTCACAGTTAGCAATCATGCTGCAAAAACAGCGTCGCATTAGCAATGCAGGGCGTGCACTGAGCAGGGTGCGGTAACCCCGACTGCGGTAACCTTCGACTGAGTGGAAACTAAGTCGAATAACACGGGTAGAAGAGCCACAACTGATAATCAAGTAATCAAAATATCATTTTGGCAATATTCTTGATACACCTCTATTCATCTTTATTTGAAACCAATTTGTAAATTTGGCCCAGTTGAATTTAATTGATTCTATGTAGTTCCCACTGATCTGGAAAACTTGGAATTGCCAGATAAGTTGGAACAGTCTAGAAAATTCAAGGACATTTCAAATTGGCATGGAAAATTCAAGGATATATCAAATGGACATGCAAAAGTCAGGGAAATTTTCAACAGGTAAAATGCCAGCCTTAAATTTCCATAATCTTAAATTATTAATTGGGGTTATGTTGCTCAAAATAGGGTGTAAGTATACCCACATTTATGCTTTAGTAGGGAACTCTTCTATTTTCAATAGCACACTTTCAACTTTTGAAATAAACATATATCAGTAATTGTTAATTTTTTTCGTTTTATTCTATAAACATTTATGATAAAATCATGAACTTTTTCTAAAAACCTCGAAAAGTCAGGGAAGTTGGCAGTTTCATTTGGGTGGAAACCCTGTGTTTTAACAGTGAGAAATGTATTTAAAAGTGCAAATAAAAGAATAACTAGAGTGCATTCATTACACACCTCTCACGTATCTAAATACGAAAAAAAAAGGATTTTACCACATATCAGTATATGTGTACAGTGTACTGATAGCTACGGCACTGATATATACTGATCTTTCCACAAGGGTGTTTACTGCAATCAACTGGAATTAAAACTTGGCGAAATTAAAGCGAGATAAAAATATCCTCGCCTGGTGATTTAAATTTAATCGAATTTGTGATGGTCAGGCAAGTGCAATTGGAAAGAGTCGTTCGGGTCAACAACACGTTCAGTCGGGTTTGCTATAAGCCGGAGTTAAATGCGTGTGCAGCGTTGCTTCACATGAAGTGACAAAAGCTTCGATGAAAAGCAGCGGTGGAAAGTGCACTCTTAATTTGTTGGCAACTTCGCTTAAGTGACAGTCGCAAGAGTGGCTGCAATGTGTTTAGTGGAGCGTCGTTGTCCTCTGATGGAGAAGCGTTAGTGTGCTTAAATACTGCGCTGCACGCCTTTCTTCATGCTTATTGGGTCAACTTAAATGTGGCAGAAAGCCGTTGCGAAACGATAACACCCGCATCTAAGAAATTGCGCGGCGAGCTATGGCTATCACTCCATTGCCATTAACTGGAGAAAAGGTTTAATTTTCTAATTAACATTAATTTATGCGGGCGTGATTGTTTCTGCTGATGCAATCACAAGCGTTGCATAATGATTCGGAATCAGGCTTGTTTCTTCGGAGGGGTCCTACTCTGGAGACGTTTTTCCAAGAAATGAATATTTTCACCTTCTTTCATTACTTAAGGCAGGGGTTCTTCAGATGTTGATTTTCCAGGGGTCTTATTTCATCTGTTGTCAGTGGTTCCCCTGGCATGGAAACCCTGGAATTGGCAGAAAAATGTCACATTCTCATGCTAAAGTCAAGAAAATTTTCATCAGCTAAAATGTCAGCCTTAAATTTCGTAAACTCAAATCGATGTTTATGATGCTGCTCAAAAGAGGGGAAATACATGCATCTAGTCACACTTATACAATATTAGGGGATTCCCCTTGAAATACGAAACATAAATAACAGTAAATGGTAAATTTTGTTTCCATTTTATTCTTTACACAAACATTGATAAAGGTCAGGCAGTTTTTCCCCCAAAAACCTGTAAAAGTCAGAAAGTTGACTTTAATTTCGGTGAGAATCATGTAACCGAAGTGGAAAGTTTCCATCATCTTTTTACCTCAACGTAAAATTATAAATTGAATTGAATTATTGGGGGAACGTGAAATTAAAATTGCATTTCGCTTGGTCAAGTTCTGTGTTATTCCCCATCACCTATAGTGTAAGCCTGCAATTCATGGCGTATCAATGACTTTACAAATGCTTCTGCAAACAATTGTACCAGAGCTGAATGCCAGCAATGCCATTTCAGAGATACTGTTTTGGTTGACCGGTTCCAACCCCTGTATACACATTTCAAAGCCTTTTCATTTGCTTTATGGTAATGGTGGGTTAAGTGGTAATGCGGTACCCATTGCACGGATGGTCAAATGAAGTGTCCTCGGTTGGGAGAGCTTTTATGTCTCCTAGGTTCTCAGGCATTCGATTCTCATAACTTTTCGCCCAACCTCAACCAATTTTAGGTCGATGTTTCACGCTTAAAGCTTACGTGAAAGTCTTGTTCTCAATAGTTTTATCTGCCTTCGTCGAGTCAAATTAATTTTCACTTTTCCGTATACGAAGTCTGTCATTCGATGCTGATTACAACTTCTTTACCGAACTTGAATGGAGAGTGACAACTTGCGAAGACATGCATTTAATCTTCTTTATGACACTTACATTCCCAGTTGAGGTTTGGTTCCAGTGCAGTTCTACCTTGTTATTATTTTGCATTAGACGCAATTCGTAAGAAGTAATCTTTTGAACTAACTCATAATAGCCTTTGCATTCCGTATGCGCGCATTGAACGCGACAAAAGCCACATCGTCCTTTTTTCGAAAAGTTTTATGGCACAACCTGTGATCACCACACAGGGCAACGGTCTTATAAGTGCTGCACTTCGTGTCTGGTTGTCGTTTTGTAGTTTTGGTTAAAAGCCTAGTAACGATGTACGTTTGGAGATTGTCACTCGCCTTGAAGGTGATGCATTCCTAAAGACGTGATATGCTCGCAATCGATTAGCGTTGAAACGTATTTTGTTAATTACTTCAACGTATGATATACACTACGTGTCTTGGGAATTCAAGAAATGAGACATGCATTTGTGCTGAGTGAAATGTATGATCATAAGCAGGATCTTAATTTTACACTAACCTAATGAAACCTGTGTTCTTTTTCATTCGTAACCAGGCTGCTAGATATGCGTATGTGGTTAATTTCTTTAGAAAACATAATGCAAATTCAATCATTTTCATCAAACATGTATGTATGAATTTGTATACCCAAAGTGTGTGTTAACTTTAAGCTAGTGGATTTGTGTGGCAAACGCAAATTGCGTTATCAGTAAACAAGCGAACTCATCATTGCATGTATGTATAAAATATATTACATCACTCCCAAAGGTAAATAATGCGAATGTTAAAAAGATTTTAACAGCTGTTAATAATGTTTTATGAGAATAATGGTGTAGACAAATAAATGTTTATAGGGATAATAAATCAATGCCGGTGTCGCACTGTACGCGCCAAACTAGGAATAGAATTGAAATGAATTACGTCATTCTTAAAATCCACAAAATGTATCAGAATATTTTTCAGTTCATTCGCATGGCACAAAAATGACTAACTGAATTTGTAGAAGTACATGTAAGGGTGTCAATTTACTTGTAGTAAATTGCACAGTTTATTCATTATCCATCATTTTGATTCTATGCTCATGGTTCGTATAACTGATTGGATTGTTTCCTTACCTATATTGAGCAACATCTATTCTTCTACAAGCAGCTTACTTCATGAAAACTACATTACAGTTTGTTCCCGTGCTTTTGTTTCGGACTATCATCCGTCACTTTTGGACATATCGATTTCTGCATATGGTGTTTCAATTTGTCACTCAAACAAATAAAAAAGTTGCTATATGTAGTTTCCCAGCGTTGTTTGTCCAATCCGATAAGATGCCATTGGCTACGAGCATTGTTAGGAGAATTGACGTTGGCGATACGTGAACGCATGATAAGCTGGGCTCGCTTTTCCGACTTATTGAAAATGGATTTGTCTTCTTTTTTGTCATTTGTACTGGTAATCTAGCACAGACCCGATGTCAAGACGCATGCATCATTCGCTGATGTATTCCTTGCATTTACGCCAGATAACATGCGTAGCGTGATGTCATACAATGCTCGATTATTTTACTCCAGTTAGGAGACAATTTATAAATGCGAAAAGATACTTGATGTAAAAAAATTGTTGGATAAAGTCGATGAAATCTTTCTTGTTGGACGCTAATAAACGGGCAAGGCTGCCCTTTCATAAGAATTTTAAACTTGTAGTTTAATATGACTTACAAAGTCATTCCAAGAACAATGATGCATTTACCATCATTGTGCAATGATGCTGCGATGTGCTGCTAAAACATTGCAGAGGACATTGCTCATTGACAATTTGTATTTCATTAAGCTGCTCATCCCTGTAGAGTACTTCTATCTGGTCTGCTGTTCTTCAAATCCAACCAACAAAACCTTTGTATTTATTCGCATCTTGCGCCGTGGAAATGAATCGGATGATCACCAATTTCTTTTAGGATTTCTTCTCCTCGCATTTCTAATTTAATGGATGCGCAATCTATGTAATGCGCAATTTTCGATGTTTGCGAGCAAATCTGCAGTCTGACTGCAGTCTGGCGTTTGCCTTGCAAATTTATGTTGCCATAATTTTTATCGCATGGTAATTTAGTAAATTCTGAATCTTAAGTTCTTAGCATCTTACCACGCACGGAGAAACCATCTTTAAATTTTTCTATTTTTCTCTTAAAATGTAATCTATGATCTGGCTTTCTGACTTAAGATTACATACTATTACACGATTGTATTCGTCTGTGCCACTTTTCCGAAGCAAAAACTCAAGTTTTTTTAAATGTAACTATGTGAAATTTGGGGAGTTAATTTATCCTAATTGACACATCTTTAAAACCCTACTTATGGGTATCAGGAACTCATCACTCATTCTGAATTCCTTCTTCATAATGAAATGCTGTGAATATTAGAGTAGATCAGCGAGGGATTTTTGTTGGACATTTGGATAGAATGTTGATTAAGTATCATTTGCAAACCTTAGTACGCCATCCAGAAATATTTATTCTTTCTATCACCATGACGTCTTATTGTTAGAAGATGAAATTGTGTTATTTTTTTCAGAAATATCCAATTGTATCATTACAATATAGTTGTCACCTAGTTCCGCCAAAGCATTCATATTTAACTTTCAAAGGGCTTTCAAGAGAAAAGGCTTCGCTCTATTTTGTCATAAAAGGAATACTCAGGTCTTACTATCTTCTTGTTTAATAAGGCGTCAGAGTAACAAAGAGCATCATTCGTTAAGGGTGATTCAACTCGGCGAATTGCATGCAAATGGAAGCGATGAAAGGGATTTGCAAATTTGGTGAAAATCACCAGTGTCTCTTCACTTCTTTGAAATTCATTTCTGCTTTTCATAACGTCACTTCGGGAAAACTGTTTTTGAAGACTTAGTATACGCGATTCCGTACTTGAATATCCGCTCCCGATGAGCGGAATTGTATAGATCTTTGGTAAATGCATCATTGTTCAGCGACATCTGCCTCGGTTGTAATGTATTTGTTGAGGAAAAATAAAATAAAATACTCCATCAGGGTGTATGAACTGCTGAATTT
>JAQIXS010002948.1:0-20115 GCA_034700785.1 Rossiulus vilnensis
TTAAATGAAATAAGAAAACATTATGGTTTACTAACAAAGTACTAAGTTGCAACAAAATCAAAGACTGATTTCGTTTTTGTCAAGAAAAGATGACTGTATGGTTTTTCACTTTGACATTGATTTGTTTAAATATTTTCATCAATTTTATTTAATGATGATTTTAATTTGTTGCTTCAAATGTAAGTAAACATACACAAGATCATCATTTAATTCAAATATATTTTTATTCGTTAAATTAAGATAATTAGCTGCATACACAGCTGTTGAATGCAGGTGTATGGTTTTCACTTTGAGCCACTGTAGTAATGAAACCAACATGCATGCATTATGCATTAGGCATACATGTATATGTGCAGCTCTGATGACACATCAACATCTACACGCAGTTTCAGCCATTTATCCCTTAATTAAGGCAACAATATTCTAATACAGTAGCTTTAAAACCATTGTGCTTCATGCACCCATTGTGAATATTTATATAACTGGCATAACCCTAGTATGGATAAAACTATTTTAGTATAATAATATACATGCAGGCCTAATAGTGTTGCCGCCATTTAAAGTTCCACACAAAGTCTATATACATTTGTACTTTGTAAAGTGATTGAAAAAAATGTGGACTATAGCAATAGTATAAAAACAACTTTTCAATTAAATCTAGGCCTATATTGCTATGCATTTGTGATTTTATAATGAAAATGTAAAAATCATCGTACTACATATTCAACGATATTGCCAATACTTTCCCAATATTACATAAATATAAAGTACATCATTAATTCCGAATGTTGCATTACAATCGTTATCTAGAGCACAGACTGTTTCTCATTTCCAGGATAGTGAAAATTTGCACCCAGTAGGCCTACATAAAAAGCTAACATCAGCTGATCATGCACAAAAATGGATAAAACTGTGATTATTGAATAAGAAGTTTAAAATTAAGGATTCGATCAGGCTACATAAATGCCACAATAGCTGCACAACTTGATCAACAACTAGAAAAGCAGAAATCCAGCAAAGGTCCAAATTTCATATTTATAAGAGCACAATCCAGGTACAGTGTAGAACAAAATCATAATTCAAACATAAGATAGATCTTAACCTACCAAATCCACTATCTCCTATCCTGGCAAACTTGGGCAATGGAATGTCCATTCCTGGAAATGAAATGTGAACAAATTGTATTCTAAGAGCTAGCCCCAGCATACATGATTAATACAAATAAAATTCAGAAAAGCATTTAAATAATGCAGTTTTACCTGAGTGCAAAATTTCCTGCTTGAGTGGCAAGCCAAGTTGAGCAGCACCGATTAATTTCAGAGCAATATAAAATTGATTTCGCCCAAAATGTCCTAACCGCTTAGCTCCAGAAAGCTCGGTAACCTTTTATTTTAAAGAAACGAGATTAATTACACAATAATGACAAGAACTTATTTGAGGATGTTTAATCATGGATAATGAGAGATATAAATTAAAGAACTGCTTTAATTTAGTCCAGTTCATTTGCAAATGAACATTATATAATTTATTCTATTTTAGCCTTGAAATCATTTCCATCCCCCCCCCTCCCTGCATGCACAGAATGTAATTGATTCAGATTATAGTTGTAGCTATGGAAGGTCCCTTAAAAGTTTGTAAATTCATTAGCCTATGCTAAGTGAAGTTTCATAGCCTACACATCTTTGCATTAGTGACAGACGTGAATTAAATTTGTAGCTTTAATTTCTAGTACATTTTAAAAAGAGATTGCTCGACCAATATGAGGCAGTCGGATTTAGTAACCAAAGAATGTTCTCAACTGTGCAGATGAATACAATTTGAGTCACAACTGATCACCTGCTACTTCAGTTTTCATAGGCTAAGCTAGAAAAGGGACTTGTACACCTATATATACATTGTAAAGGGATTGCAGTTATGCATATTCTAGTGTCTTCAAATGCAGTGCAGTCATCTATATGCACTACACTTATACCAAGATTGTAATAGGTGCACATCACTGAAGTGGCAGTGAATAACCTAACAACCTCCATGCATCTTAATTCCCTGATCTTACCTTATCCGACAGAACCTAACCTTAATTCATATTGGTACATCTACGACTAATTATTCTTAAATATATACAATCAAGTATGAATGCATTGCCATCGAGCTCCTTCCGATAAAATACTTTTATTTTACGTGCAGGTCAACTCCCACTCATCTTCTGA
Organism: Rossiulus vilnensis; assembly: GCA_034700785.1. Classification (NCBI taxonomy): domain Eukaryota; kingdom Metazoa; phylum Arthropoda; class Diplopoda; order Julida; family Julidae; genus Rossiulus; species Rossiulus vilnensis. Next base: position 2,208 of record JAQIXS010002948.1, read on the forward strand.
CAGCACCACAGGTTTCAACCCAAGATGTTGTAAATAAAACATAATAAACCACTTCAATAAAGCCATTTGTAACTCAACCGAACGATCAAAGAGAAAAGAGGCTTCCTAAACTATTTATTCTACGAAAAAAAAATTGAGCGGATCTACCACTTCCCACGATTAGACAGCTTATTAATGACCGGAGATAGTCTTCCAAATGATGCATCACAGCATAAGCACATTCAAGTTGCATGTCTATAAAATGCTATGTTTACCTGCTGCAATACTTCCGGTGGCAACTGTGAAGTCCTAAACAATTCAGCAGCTTTGATTCCAGATACTTTGCTGTTGTTTTCCACATCACAAGCACTGAACAACTCAGAGAAATACCGCAGTTCGATTTCGTTCAGCTTTATTGCCTCCATGTCTGAGCTGACTGAACTGTTCTATTTCAAAATGTTAACGTATTCTTGAATATACAAAAACTGTCTGAGTCGATATTTTTCGAGCATCTCGCAGAAATTCATACGTGAAAGTTGCAGCGATGACTGTCACACCCACCCCTACTCGAATTGTTTCCGAACAGCGGCCTTCCGAACACGACTAAAAGATCAACGCCATCTTGAGTTTCGTCATCCACATACCGCAGAGAAAATTGAAACAATCAATGTTGAGGATAATTCCAACTTGCGTAGACTTCAACTTAATTTGCATACTTTCACTTGATTACTTGATTAATAGAGTGAAACTTGCGACCTTATTTTGACGTTTAGCTTTTTATTTAATTATTAAACAATATTAGCCAATCAGAGCTAACAACCGTCGTCCTTCTATTCTCTTTTTTTGGCAAAAGCGCGCATTGGACCTTTGTTCGTGTTTTGTATTGCTGTATGTGTATGTTCGTTTCGGGGGAAATATCAAATTTAAGAAATATAAAATGACAGATAAAGACGGAGGTAATGAATCTGATATTATTTGTATAATAAGGTGACATTTCATAATTATAATGGCTTGAACGCTATTTGCATCTTCGTTGTTTGATATTCGTGTACCGGTACTAGCGATGTCAAACAGACGCCATTCAGTAATTTTGGCGGCGAAATTTTATAGCAAAATGCGATTATCAGGGTTTCGTGTTTTTAGAAATAGGTTTGATCGCTCTGCCGATCGTTGCAGACATTGCTTTGTTACCACTGTCAAAGTTACCAGTTTGCATTACCAGCGTAACTAATTATATATATAATGTTGCAATTTAGATACATTTGACGATGCTGTTGAAGAAAGGGTCATCAACGAAGAATATAAAATATGGAAAAAGAATACGCCGTTTTTGTATGATTTAGTAATGACCCATGCCCTCGAATGGCCAAGTTTAACTGCACAGTGGCTTCCAGACGTTTCGAGGCAAGCAAATACGAAGTTTCGTTCTCAATAGCAGCCCCGTGCATTCAAGATGTTGCTGTAGGCCTAATTCAAAGTACAAATTCGTAATTGCAGACCTGAAGGAAAAGATTATTCAATACATCGCTTAATCCTCGGTACCCATACTTCGGATGAACAAAACCATTTACTGATTGCCAGTGTTCAGTTACCAAATGAAGATGCACAGTTCGATGCGTCACATTATGACAACGAAAAAGGAGGTAGACCTGAATCCTGGCTTGTTTACATTCAAAATTAGATTAGGCTACATGATTCGAAGTAAGTTTTATTTTCCAGAATTTGGTGGGTTTGGATCTGTGAGTGGCAAAATAGAAATCGAAATAAAGATCAATCATGAAGGCGAAGTTAATAGGGCTCGATTCATGCCACAAAATCCATTTATAATTGCCACAAAAACACCCTCAAGTGATGTGCTGGTTTTTGATTATTCAAAACACCCTTCAAAGCCTGGTAAATATTAATCGTAAATCGTCTTAATTTTTATTTTATCAAATGTCAAAACAATGCTACAGGTTGATTTTTCATTCTAGATGCAAGTGGTGAATGTAATCCAGATTTAAGACTGAGAGGGCATCAGAAGGAAGGCTATGGTTTATCTTGGAATCCAAATCTTAATGGATATCTGCTAAGTGCATCTGATGACCATGTAAGCTTTTTACGAAAGAAATTAAAAATTTGGCACATATCTCAATGTACTATGCCAAAGATCTGTTTAATTTTCCCCTGATGTTAGACTATTTGTTTGTGGGATATCAACACTGTACCAAAAGAACATAGAGTAATTAATGCCAAAACCATCTTTAATGGACATACCGCTGTTGTGGAGGACGTTGCTTGGCATCTTCTTCACGAAAGTCTCTTTGGCTCTGTAGCGGATGACCAAAAGCTAATGATGTAAGCTTGGATTTCATAGTTTCAGCAGTTTGCATTCCACCAGAATGCCCATCGTTATCTTTTGTTTCCAGATGGGATACACGTTCCAACAACACCAGCAAACCTAGTCACACAGTTGATGCTCATGGGGCTGAAGTCAATTGTTTATCATTTAACCCATATAGCGAATTTATTTTAGCAACTGGCTCTGCAGATAAGGTAAAATATTGATATTAACAGATAAAAAAGTCCTCTCCTTAAACATGTTAAATCACTAATGTCAAAATGTTTTTCTTAAGACTGTTGCGTTATGGGATCTGCGCAACCTTAAATTAAAACTCCACTCCTTTGAGTCGCACAAGGACGAAATATTCCAGGTATATGATATAAGACATTGTGATTTCGTGAGCACGGGTTGAAATTGCAAAAGGCACTTTCGACATGTGCTTGGGGTGATCACGTGGATAGCTATGTTTTCATCTTAAACTTTTCGTACCATTTACACTACTGCAGGTCCAGTGGTCCCCTCATAATGAAACCATCTTGGCATCAAGTGGAACAGACAGGCGCCTACATGTTTGGGATTTAAGGTAAGAAACGTCAGGATATATCCTCAAATGCCTTTGAAGGTCATGTTATGATTCTCCAAGATCTTATTTTAAAAATTTGGAACATTTTCACGTGTTTAGCAAAATAGGTGAGGAACAATCAGCTGAGGATGCTGAAGATGGACCTCCAGAATTACTGGTAATTATTTGGAAAATTAATGTGAATTATTTACGTATTATTTGAGAAGACTAACCTTTGTGCCTCAATTTGCAGTTCATTCATGGTGGGCACACAGCCAAAATTTCTGATTTTTCATGGAATCCAAACGAACCTTGGGTTATTTGTTCGGTGTCTGAAGATAACATAATGCAAGTGTGGCAAATGGTGAGAAAAAATACATTGATTGAAATTAGCATCGCATTTTAAGAAGTAAACTTAGGTTGTCTTATGTTACTACATTTTCAGGCTGAAAATATTTACAATGACGAAGAACCAGAAACTCCTGCTTCGGAACTTGAGGCCTCAACTTCTTAGGAAAACTCATCCATGATCTGTTCCACCCACATAAATTTATTTTGTCGTTTCAAGTTCCCAATGGGATTTCATTCATATTATTAAATAGGTAAATCATATATGTTGAAGGGCACATTACAGAATAAATTTGACCTTGATAGTTTCTTTTTTAAATGGTTTTTGGAATTTCATTGCAACCTTAATGGGATGAATGATTTCCTAATCTGTGATTGGTGGAAGGATTGACACATGGGAGCTTATGTACGTTTTGATAGAAAGTGTATCAGACTATTTGTGTTAAATTATAACTTATTTAATACCATTATACCACAAGTCATTTAAAAATACATCTATCAGCATGTCAGTTTTGTTCAATATTCTAAGGAGTTGGACAAGGTGGAAGCCAACCTCCAAAAGCCTTCTCCAGTTCAACTGCCACTGCCAATGTGTTATGGTCCTTATACAGGTTACCAACAACCTGAATTCCCAGTGGAAGGCCTGAGGAGCTCAGTCCCAGTGGGCACTGAGTGGAGGGAAACCCTAATACATTTATGATGGCAGTGTATGCAAAATTAAAAGGTTGTAAAATGGGTTGATTATGATACGGGGCAGGTCTAGGGTGAGATGGGTAAAGCAAAATGCCGTTTTCGCCCAACATCTCACTAATTTGATCGCGTAAAGCTGCACATTTGTCATTCATGTGCTGATGATATTCGGGGCCCCTCTGTTCCACTTTTTCAAATATAGATAACATCAAAGCAGGAAGTGTGTGGTTGGAGCAGAAGAGGCACCACTTAAGAAATTCCAACCCAACATTTATAGGACCCTAAATAAGGCGGTATGGAGTAAGACACTAGCATGAATCAATAAATATGGAAAAGTTGTTTTCACTTACCTTGCCATTTCCAAGATGTTCAGAAAATGTTTTAACTGCTCCTTGGTTCATTTTACTTCCCCAAATGCCGAGAGAGTTAAATAATTCTCTAATGTGCACCTTCTCAGCCTTGACACCATGTGCTTTGTCAAAATGGTACACAACCTACACAACGATAAGAGTTAATGGAATTAACATTAAAGTTTTAGAAGCACAAGGCTCGACATTTGTTCAAATTGATGCTATCAGTTAACATGAGTGTAAACTAAACTCAAATCTCTACAGAAGACATTGTGAAGGGATGACTGACATTTTGTATACATCAGAGAAATGCATTAAAAAATAGATATGCTTATTTTGAGGTAAAATTACCTTGTGCATGGCAACCTTAAGTTCTGGGTGTACAGGACTTATTAGAGGGGAGCCACCATCGTCTTCGATGAAAAACACCTTTATTTTCTTGAGGTCAACCTGCAACATCACAGATTAATTAAGAACATCATACAATAAATAACAAATCACAATAGATGTACCTTTGCATCAAGATTTAATCTTTTGGAATTGCCTTGAGAAAGAAGTTTGTACATGGGCAAAAGGTCTGTTGCATATCGGCACATTGGTCCAACCATAATATAATCGAGTAGATCTCCTTCACATTCAGGAACCTGCCCAGCAACTGGAACTGTGCCTGCATGAGATATCAGTACAAGTTGAGCACACGTGTATAGCAATTTAGAAGTAAACCATAAGTAGGAATTCACTTTCTTCGATGAAGCCACACCTGAAGTCGCTTTATGGCCAAAAATGCCATTAAAAAAGCATGGCATTCGAATACTTCCTCCAATGTCACTGCCAAGTCCCATCACTGATCCTGCAGCAGCAACAATACTGGCTTCTCCTCCTGAAATCCATGTAAAATATTAAAACAAATTAAAAATAACCTTGATAAGAAATCCAAAATCAACCTACCAGAACTGCCCCCAACAATGTGCGTGGTATTGTAAGGATTTCTTGTTCGACCATATACTGGGTTATTGCTTTCCCACCACATACATAATTCTGAAAGTAAAGAAAAAGAAAGTTATCCTTACGCTACAATAGTATCACACAAATAAAACATAATTATAAACAATACCTGATGTGTTTGTTGTTGCAGTTAATATAGCACCTGCATTTCTAATCAGCTGAACTGATGGAGCATCTCTTTCGGCAATACACTGTTTGCGAGCCATTAAGCCACCTGAATGGTGAAGACCTTCAATGCAAAATAAATGAAAATTAAAATTTTCCGTTTGTTACAAAAAGCTTTCTACAATGTTAGCACAATTTTGTACCAAGTAGAACACTGAATGCTTAGATGATGGACCCCTAAGATAACTAACAATAAATTTCAAAACTGCTCCAAAAATATTTAATAGTTAACTGAAGTTAACTTACCTTGAACTGCAATGCATTCCTTTGTCGTAAATGGTACACCTGCAACAAAACCATATAATAAGCATGGATACATACAATTTGTGCACATACTGAACAGATCTAATAAATACAAATGAAGAATACCTAAAAACGGCTTTTCAGCTGCCAATTCCTCTATTGTTTTTTCACCAGAGCGAATTAGCTTATCAGCCTCTTTTGCCTCTTCAATTGCTTGTTCAAATCGTCTGTCAACTACGGCATTCAGTATAAGATTAACTTCTTTTATGCGACTAATATAAGCTTTCACTACATCCTCGCTTTTGATCTTATGTGAGAAAAATTGATTAGTCAGTATGGGAAGCAAATAGAAAATTTCAGGCAGTTATTATCATAGAAAGGCACAGACCCATGCACAGGAATTTGAAAATGGGAGGGGGTTTGGTCGAACGTCCAACAATCTTTGGCGGTTTATATATTCATTTTTGTAATTTTCTTTTCTGAAAGGATGGGCTTCACCCCTAACCCCTAAGCATGGGCCTGGAAACGAATATAAAACTAGACTAAGTGTCAGCACTAGCTCACCTTTCGCTTGCGGATCTTTTCTGCAAGGGACGTTGCACTTTCTAATAACGTTAAATCTGTAATTTGTGGTAGTGGTTCACTTTTACCCTTGTATACGAAACCAAAGAACAAGTCTGCGATGAAGTCTAAAAAAAGCCTCACTGCTACTAAAACTCTAATCAGGATTGCACGTGAATTTATAGGCATTTTCTGGCGTTGCTTGCTTAATCCACTAAACCTAGAAACAAAAGTTATTTTTAGTACAATGGAATTAGTAAATGACACTTATGAAATTGCTTATGTAAAGTGAATTACAATTATGAATACAGCCACGCCAAATTATTAGGAAATATATCAGAATTTTTGATTAGGAACCTATAAACGATAGTCATATTGATACTCTGGAATTTAAGTGGCTATCCTGATAGGTGCACTGAACCTGATTAGATTATGGGCTTACATAACTGCAGGGTTCAAAAACTAATCTATGATTAATTGTTTCACCGTTGATATTATATACGTAAGTAGCTCACTGACACGGGATATTATTCACATTTACCAAAGTAGTAAAGTACATTTTCAGCATATCCATTTGGGCATAATTTTCATTCAATTACAAAAATGAGCAAAATAGTGTTCCATTCAAGGATACAATGCATGCCAAACACATGCACGAACGAAGTAAGATATGTTTCATCAACAAAAATGACGCGAGCAAGCAATGAATTACTCACTATTATTGAGAAACACCTTGGTGTGACAGTATTGGTAAGAATGACACAATACACTACCTGTTATGAAACGGAAGTGCGTCTACACTTCTACGTTTCAAACGTGCGTACAATGCTGAATTACAAGCATATCATGTCTGGAAAAACCAATTAATTAAGTCTAGAAAGGGCAGGAATTCAATATTTAATTGTTATCACTAAGTTGGCCACGTATCATAAGCAAAATTTCAAGGCCACCAAGCGAGGTAATTTGAGGTGCAGTGGAGCTCAAAGTTCAATTAGTTTCCCTATATAGTCCATCAAGCATCAATAGTCTTATTTATCATACAGCAAAACCACACCCCTAAATGTAGGCCTACACTGCATGTGCATGGCTGATGAAGTTACTTATGCAAAGTAGTGATCCCTAATCACACACAGTTAACAAACTACAAGACTTTCGAAAGTATTTGAAATACAGGCACCCGTCGCTGAAAAACTATTCGCATGCTCAATCGATCAACTGTCAAAATCGCATACCGTACCTTTTTCCAACGCTCCGATTCTTAAAAGTGGCAAGAAAACTTTTCATTAGCAGATATTTCTATCTGATACGGTTCGATCAATTTATCTACTCAACAAATGTGATCCCTTTCACGATTAACAATTGTTTGTTTACTGGTAGAGGGCAGCACTTAAAACAATATACCGGGTGCCCCAGGGACCAGAGGGCCAGACGTAGCAATAAACCACATGGGATGGAGTGGTTAAATGTCTAAGTCTAGGCGCACTGTTGGAGGCGTTTTTCAGTGTTTATTTCTAAGAATAAAAAAACAATGTTTTTTACTTCAATTCTTCCTCCACGGGTTGCATTGCAGAAAACACCTGCATTTGGAGGTCGCATGTTGTTGTTGTAATTTTTTTTTCTTTCTTCCTCAAATTCGTTTGAATTTATTAGGCCTATAACTAAATTGCAAATTATAAAAAATAACGTTGACTCTAGTGGCAATTTAGCAATTATAATAAGCACTTGAAGCAAAGTCAACCTAGTTAATAACTGTAACTAATTGCACGATAAATGTAACAGAGCTATCAATTTTTTTATTAAATACATAATTGAGCTTATAGTAATGCAGTTTTCACTCAAGATAGCCAAATACATCATTACCTTAATAATTTAATACAAGCAAAACGATTTTATTTCAGAGAATGCTTGTTTTTTAAGTCCAAAGATGGATTGGAAAACTCATTTGGAAAAGACACCTTGAGGTACCCATCCTCCGAAAGCTTTTTCGAGTTCCATGGCAATGGCTAATGTATTGCGATCTTGATAAAGGTTTCCAACGACTTGAAACCCAAGGGGAACTCCCTTGGAACTAAGTCCAGAGGGACAGTGAGTTGACGGAAGTCCCAGCAAATTGAAAATGGCGGCGTAAATGAAGTTAAAAGGTTGGAAAAGAGGTTGGTTGTTATAAGGAGCAGGTTTTGCACAGGTTGGATACAGCAAAACGCCATTTTCTCCCAAAAGATTCTGCAGGCGTTTTCCCAAATTTTCAAACTGATGTTCCACCATCTTGACATATCGAGGATTGTTATTGGCGAGTTTTTCACTGATGCAGACCACCAGGGCGGGTAATGTGTGCTTGGAGCACCGCAGAACCCATTTCACCAGTTCCAAAAATGCATTTACTTCACCCTTAATCCACGGAAATGTAAATTTTAAGAACCACTTCAATAAAGCAAAAACAAAATAAGAAAAAAAACGGAGCAAATAACGACAAGAAACTTACTTTGCCGTTTCCCAGGATCACCGAAAAAGGATTAGGGGCCATTGTCCTCATCTTATACTCCCAAATGAAAAGGGAATAATAGAATTCGGATATGTTTACTTTTTCTACATGAATTCCGTGAGATTTTTCAAAGTATTCTGCTGCCTAGATATCAACACATAGAACAAATTGTGAAAATAAATTATAATCTTACAAAATTTCGCATTGGTAAAGAGTAAAATAGGTTTTAAAACACGCAGTACGTAACATAATACTGGATTCGATTTAAAACACAATTAATAAATTAATTAAATTTGCAAATCATTCTTCGTGCTTACCTTGCGAATGCTCACTTTAATTTCATGATCGACATCGCCGATCAAAGGGAATCCGCCATCGTCTTCCATATAGTAAATTTTTAATTTCTTGATGTCAACCTTAAAGGCAACGGCACATTTCAACATATTCATTAATACTCTTGTATATTACATAGATCTCTTGCTAACGTTTGGAACAGGATCACCAGATCAAATCATAGTCTAAGCCATAAAATGAGAAAATGGAATCAAATTGAAACAATCCAAGGAATCCAAGTTTGAAAATTAACATATTTACCGGTTCGTCGAGCCTCAATTTTCTGGCATTTGTTTGGGCGAGGATTTTGTACATCGGGATCAAATCGGTGGCATAGCGGCACATTGGTCCTGCGGTCAATAAACTTCTGAGATCGCCCTCACATGGTGGAAGTTGCCCCTCAATAGATACTATTCCTACGAATATTTTTGAGACATTTTAAGGTAGAATTGAATTTATTTTCAACGGTGGATAGCTTTCTTAATATTTTACGAATTTTAATACGTTTATAAACTATCAAGTGGAGCATTTCACCAAATTGTACTTTCAGCTGGATTATATTTAAATTATACATTGTACTTAAATTTTTAGGTCCTCCATAAATATGGATACAATGTCATCTATGAAGAAAATAGAAATGCTTCACTTTTATCCTTTTTTACTAAATATTTTTTTTTGTGCTCGTGAAGATGCAAGCCTAATGACTTATTACCTGCAGTTGGTTTATGTCCAAATATTCCGTTATAGAAACAGGGTATGCGTACACTTCCCCCTTGGGAAAAACGTTTAATGGTTTAATATGAAGATTTAATGTTGCATGAGTATTGTTGCATGAAAGCTATTTGTAGTACCAATATCGCTTCCACATCCTAGAATAATGGAAAAACCCGGTGACAATAATTAGTTATTGTGTATTGTAAACGATAACTTCCATATAGGTTTAGTTATCAATCACAGCAAATTCCGGAATTAATGATCAGAACATTTCAATTAATAACCAGTAATTAAACGGTAAAATGCATAATTGATGAGGAAACATTTAAATTAATTTTACCTAAAAGAGAACCAGCTGCCGCAATAATGCTGCCCTCTCCACCTTTGTAAAAATGATACAAACACAACTAATTAAATGTCTAAGCTTATAATTGTATTTTGTTGTTGTTAGTAAACTGTAATTTTATGTTACCTGAACTTCCTCCCGGACTTCGTGTTGTATCATAGGGGTTTACTGTCCTTCCATATACCTTATTGTGACTTTCGTGCCACATACAGAATTCACTTTAAAGAAAACAATTTTATTTAAAAATATTTGAATACATTTTTTAATATAAAGTCACACCATTTCCTACCTTGTGTTAGTGGTTCCCAATAAAATTGCTCCTGAAGTTTTCAAAGCCGTTACGACCGGGGCATCCTCCATTGCAATGTTGTCTTTCAGATCCACCAATCCAGCGGAATGATGGAAATCTGAAATGTAGACAACCAAAAACAATTACAAAAAAACCGGTAAAATTGACCATTGATATGTCGTCTTACCTTTGACACTAAAGCATTCTTTTATTGTAAAAGGTACTCCTGAAAAAATAAAACGACAAGAAATAAAGCAAATTTTTAAAGAATTGGTAACATAAATGATTTTCCTGGAAATTTTACAAACTACGAAGTGTAATATTATTACCTAAAAACGGTGTTTGCATTTCTATCTCTTCTTCCGTTTTGCTTCTAGATGATATTATTTGGTCAACAAGATAGGCTTCTTTCATGGCATCTTCGAACCTATTTTCAACCATGGCATTTAATACACCATTGACATCGTTAATGCGGTTTATGTAGGCATTTATCACGTCTGAGCATTTTATCTATATACATATACCAAGGGAATTAAAAACAGTTACAATTTATTGTCGGATTATTTAGAATGTTTTAGACTTAAAATAAATCTTGGTTAAGTTGGAGTAAAATCATTCTAGGATTTTTCAGTACCTGTCTACTTCTAATTTTGCTGGCTAAATTTGATGCACTTTCCAGCAATATTGAGTCCTGAATAGGCATTACGCTTTTATTTTTATTCTTATAGAACCAATCGAATAGAGCTCCTATCACATTGTCTGCAATTACTCTGACTGCCCACAAGACGTATTTCAGTACGTCGAAAACACTTTGAATGGCCATTCTCCTTCTAGTAAAGAAATTAAAAATTTAATTAGTCCATTAAAATTAATTACGTTTTCTTAACGTCATGTTTTTATATTCATATTTTTATGATCATGTTTAAAACACTTTTTGTGCACGAATGTACATGTACGATGTCCCGAATAACCGAATCCACCTTATAAAGTTATACAAATTCCAGAATATCTAATTGGCGATTTAATCGCAATTTTAACGAGCGATAATAATAGATGAGTTTGATTAAAATACAAATTAACTAAAAATCATCGTTTGCATTAATATAGTTATCTGTATTAAAATTAAACTATTCACAACTTTTAATGATACACAAAATATACTTTTAAATCAACATGCGTATTTTTAATTTTGATGACATTCAACTAACAGGTTTCACCAAACTCGAATCAGTTTAACGATGAAAATGAACAGTTAAATAAAGAACATCGTAATTCCTTAATTAATCGCCAGTTATGCTAACCCGAGTTGGTGCAACCCATCTAACATCATTTATTGTTTGCAGTGAAGAGCTACGATCTCTTGGTGGCATTTTTCTTTGTAACAATTGTTATTTTTAAAACTGAAATGATGGTTACTATACCATTTAGCGCGTTATTCATGTAAGCTAAGATTGAATTACATATACTTACAGAAAATGTTGAATTATAGTAACTAGGCGACGAGGAGAGAAATTACAACCACCGACAAGATTGATATAAGTGGCAAAAAGAAATTCGCATTGAATTTCAGCATCACATAAGCAAGAGAATGGTAACTACACAACAGATTTTTTTTATAGGGAAAGTGGTTGGCCTTGACAAGCAAGCGAAATGCCAGGCAAACGTCTAATCATAATCACAATAGCGTGTAGAAAGCTTTCTTCATGGAAATAGAAGTACCTGTACATTTGCACTGCATGAACGCAAAAAGATTTAAATTATAAATTGGGATAAAAAGGGACAATTCCATATTATAGACGCCAAAGCTCCTTTTTGAGCATTGTTTTTGTTGTTGTTATTTCACGCCAAGCATAATAATTTTATAATTTTCCCAAAAAAAACTTAAACTACATTTTTGACGCAAATAAAGCAGAAGTTCCAGTTTTACTTCAATAGAAGAAAAGGAAATCCTAGCCTGAAAGCGGAAGCACCATAATGTTCCCCTAACCTCATTCCTTATCACTCATTACAGTCAAAAAACGGCTTTCTTCGTAAACCAGTATTGTAAGTTTAATTCTAAACTGCAGATGAGTTTAGAGATATTTCTATTGAACGCTATTCTGCAATATTTTGACGCAATTACATTTAAAAAACGCTAGAGGAAAGTCATAAGCAAAATTATCATAAAAAAAATCGCACACAGATTGTTTTTTTAATTTGCTCGTTTTTACGTGGAGAAATATGACCAATAAAGTAAACACCATATATACGAAACCTTTTGAAATCCAGTCCCAGTTTCATGCCGTGACAGTTCTCCGTAAAAATAGAACTGACTAAGGGCAAAATAAGTCGCCAAGTGCCAAGTCGTTACTTCTTAATTAGTTATTGATTAAACAAATAATTGCCCTTATAGGCCTATATGAATCTTTCTCAATGCGTCTAAAACCGCTCTACTAATCAGCTTAAATTATTTCTAGAAATTTTATAGATCGTGGTTGTTTCTCTTTTTGAAAAGATCGGTATATCCGTTTTTTTCTGTTTTTTAATCCAGACATAAATTTAAAAAAATTAATTTTTACGAAAGTATTACACGTCAAAACATCATTTTAAATATATACCTTTGCGAGCAACTGATTCCAATTCGTACGAAGTTTGCGCCATGACAGCATAAAAACGTGCTGTGCATTATTATAGTGCATATCATATCAACACCATAGTAATCAGTCTATCGGTTTGTAATACGCATTGTAAAACTGAAAAGCGATATCCATTATCAACGACTGGTAGCCAAACACGCTACACCAAATACTTGTTGACCATGCTTCAGAATGACACAATTTATTATTAAAGCAATTATGTGAACAAATCTTCAATTGTTTCAAACAAATGGCCTGCTCGCAAGGTCGAAAACATCAGCAGATTAAAAAATAAACAATTGCTGATGTTGCATTGTACAGTTCTGCATGGTTTCATTGTTACGAGCCAAAGAAAAGGCATCTATGCCATTATCTGAATAAAAGCGTGACTTTAAAAACATAGTGCTTCTAAGATGCACAATTCTGGAAGGCCATAGAGTCTGATAGAGAAATACTTGCCAAGGTAGGAAGATGTCCTTGCCAGTCGTCATACTCTATATAAATAAAAGTTAATTTGATCTATAGCATTACGAGATCCACCAGTTCACAATGTCCCAGTTTCATACAATTAAGTCTTCAGGGTGGGCTATTCCATGCTGATTTAGTAAGCCACATTCCGTACTTTCAGTCAAATTATCTAAATCATCATAAACTAAAAATGGCGGCACCCAGCCCCCAAAAGCCTTCTCGAGCTCAACTGCAACTGCCAATGTGATGTGATCCTGAAACTCATTCCCGACTACCTGGACCCCGAGAGGAATTCCATTTGTGCTTAGTCCGAGTGGACATTGAGTAACCGGAAGTCCCAGCACATTAAATATGGCTGTGTACATAAAGTTCAGCGATTGAAATATTGGCTGGCAGCTGTAGGGGGCTGGTCGAGGATGAGGGGGATAGAGAAGGATCCCATGTTCACCCAATAGTGACACTAGCCGTTCTCTCAAAGACACGAACTTGGAGTCCATAACCTCCATATATCCTGGGTCTTTGTTAACCACCTTCGCGGCCACACCATTCAAAATTGTTGGAAAGGTAAGGTCGGAACATCCAACGCACCATTTGGCTAGTTCTTTGTTGCAATTTATGGCACCCTGTAATGTAAAGAATATGTTTTGACACCTTCAGCGCCATCTGTAACAATATAGCTGAAACGTGGCTTTCGAGAAAATAATTCAGCTCATACCCTACTATCAGGAAGTGAATATCATAATAGAAGCACGATTACCTTGCCATCGCCTATGATTTCATCAATTGGGCTGTCCTTCATTCCAGTGACCATTTTCGTCTGCCAAATACCGTAAGTGTAATGGAACTCCTTTAATTCGATTTTCTCACATTTCACACCATAATTGGTTTCAAAATAGGCTGCCACCTGTTCATTGTGAAAATGTAAATTAACAATAGAAACGAAATTAGCAAACTTTTGCAACCATTTTTTTGTGTGGAATATACGGCAAAAATGTGAGCAAGGACAGCATGGGCTGCAGCACGACAACCAATTAAGAGGACAGAGTAATTTTAATTATTTTATGGGAGCAGTTAATTGTAAAGAAAAATAAATTTTGATCACAGACAAAAATCCAAAATAGAATAAAATTGATATGATAATACATATTATAATAAAAGCAAGTTGAGCAACGTATATAAATAGCTAAAAAAATCGGAGCATGATGTTTCTATTAAAGCTGACCCCAAAAGAATGCCCACCATGCAATTTACACATTTTTGCTGCGAATTCTTATTATAATTGCTCAACTTATTTTCTTCCGTATAAAATTGGTTGTCCACTAGGGTCTAAGATATTTTGTTTAATTCGAAAATTTCCAATTTATTTGTGATTAGAAAAATTATGCAACTTCCGATGCTCATCTTTGGAGGTTTCAATGAATGGACAAATTCGCTTTTGCAGATCGAAAGTGGTGCACATTCGGGGGTTGGTGTTCTAAGAAATTAAAACTAAATTTAGCGCTTATAATAAGTATTTGAAGCAAAAATGTGTATTTTTTTGCATGTTGGGCATCCTTTTGGGTCAGCCTTAAGCGTTGTCTGCAAAGCCAAAAATAAATCATAATTCATAAATTTCCGTCATCCAGTCTTTTGATCCTTCCCATTGTTATTTTGTATGAGTCGTGCGGTTGAATGTATAAAATTCGTGTGCAAAAATGCTATAGAAATCAAAACGTTTGCACAGCTTCCATCGGTAAATTGTACTAATTGATTAAATGGTCAGTAAACAACGATAACAATAAACGTACCCTTCGAATCGAAGCTTTTATCTCTGGATGCACACTTCCAGTAACAGTACATTTGCAATCATTTTCCATGTAATAAATTTTGAGCTGTTTCAAGTCGACCTAGTCAATACATGTGGAAACGAAATTAAGTAATACAGGCAAACGATGCATTTGACAGGTGAAGATGCTCCATTTGTCGTCAATGGAGAATCTGTGTTTCATCACATAAACGTACACTGCAAACTGCTGTCACTTAAGTTTATTGGAATTACTTAATTATGGGTTACGCAACTTGTCCATCGGATGAATTATTTTTAACGTTCTTAATTTCGGTGCTTGTCACAACCCAGCAATTGAATAATAATCTCAAAAACCTGGCAACGTCTTTCAGTCTATATATTGCATCAGATGCAAATGAGCTTTGAATTCTAACCTGTTCATCCAGTTTCAATTTACCGATATTCTTTCGCATTAGGATTCTGCATATCGGCATCAGATCGGTGGCATAACGGCATATCGGTCCAATGGCAAGATAATCCAACATAACTCCCTTCACATCAGGAATGTGGCCCTCATTGGGCACCATTCCTGATGTTCCCATATGGCCAAAAACACCGTTGAAGAAGCAAGGCATTCGAATCGAACCTGCCATGTCCGAACCGAGTCCGAAAGGACTGCCTGCTGATGCAACGATGCTGGCTTGACCACCTAAATAACAGAACATCAAGCAACGTTTCAGATAGCTAAATAAATTCAAATGAAAGCGAAATACTGGTTAGCAAAATATTTCCTGACTGAAAAATTTGGTACATTGGGCAGATATTAGAAGCTTTTTTTATTCCTGTCAGTTCATAGTTTCCGAACAATTACGTTTACAAGTATATTACATATATTAATAAAAAATCAAGTTGACGTTGAAATGTAGCTTCACGGTTGGCTGGAGCACATTTAAAATAAGTCAATATTTCATATTAAGATATCATTTGAAACCTTTCAGAAATAAATATAATTTATACAAAGAATAATTTAAAAAGATTAATCGTTCATTTGAAACCTAGCGATATAAGTCTAAGAATGAACAGCTCGGATCTGCCCTTTCCTGGTATAGAAAAGACATATTAAAATTGACTTTTTTGCCTTAAACGTACAATAAATATAGCTTATCTGTACATTTTCAAGTTTTGATTAATTCTTTTAAAAATCATGAGTGGATTTCTTATTAGTTTCCTTAGATAAACAATATTTATGTAAGCTGTTTCAGTGGCTGAGGCTACTGATGCCAGCTTTTAAACATTTTCCGGTTTCCAAGCACGTGTGAGGAAACCATAGCCTTAAAGTTCATTGATATGTTATTTGTTGTACATTTGTAATTTAAAAATATTTTATAGTCAGGATTTTAGGACTCAAACCTGCAGCATACTAATTCGAGATTAAAAGGGACTAACGGATTAAAACTTAACAAGACTAATCGCCCGTAAGACAATGTTTCAATTTATGATAGTCAGTGGTCAATCTGTCAATATTTATTTAAATGGCAATAAAATGTTCTTAAAGTTGCTCAAAACTAACCTGAACTTCCTCCCGGGGTCCGTCTTGTGGCATACGGATTCCGACATTTGCCATACACTTTGTTGTAACAATCAAACCACAAACATAGCTCTGGAATGTTGGTGTTCCCCAACAAAATGGCGCCGGCAGTTTTCAGAAGATCTAAAGCTGGAGCATCGGTGGTGGCGATGACATCTTTGCGAGATAACAAACCAGCCGAATGATGAAGACCTAAATGACGATGCCGAAATAGAATAACAGAAGTTCCCAAGATTTAAGACCATGAAGAAAATGCTCATATTTTGGCGTTAAATGACCAAGAACACTTACCTTTTGCACTAATACATTCTTTGCAAGTGAATGGCACACCTGTAAAAAAGTATTTTAATCATGGTAAATTTCTATAGGCCTACTCTTAACTTTGGGAAAACGTTTTGAAGTCTTGGAAATGCACGAAGAAGCCGATAGATAAGTTTCTTATCGCCTTTCAGAAATGGGAAAGGTTCGACCTTTATAACGAGGTATGTCTACGTCTGAAACATGCACTATCGATTTGGGAATAAACTGATATCAGGCAATTAAGAAATGAACGTCTTCCTTATCAAAGATAACGACACTGACCTATATACACCGTACTTCCTGAGGTTTTTTTATCGATTTCTCTGACCAAAACAACGTAGGATGGACAGTAAAGGTAAGTCACCGTATACGAATCTATCACGATCACTCCACGAAAATGCTAATAAAACTAAAATTAGTGAAGATCACCTAGTAACGGCGTTTCCTTTAATATTTCTTCAACGGATTTCTCCCCAGACGCAATGAACAAATCAATGTTTTGAGCTTCTTTAATTGCACTTTCAAATCTTGTATCCACAACAGCATTCAACAATCCGTTCACTTTATTTATTTGGGCAATGTAAGCCTTCACGACGTCTTCACTCTTTAACTAAATATTAGAAAAATGCCTACATATTAATTTGACAACGACCAAAATGCACGACCATTTGTACTAAATATTCTTCGGTTAAATCCATAAATTAAATACAGTCAACTCTCCGTAAAATGGAACTCCATAACTCGGAAATTTCGCTAACTCGTAAAGTGGAATAGGTTTTGGG
>JAQIXS010002949.1:0-20107 GCA_034700785.1 Rossiulus vilnensis
GGTTTTCAATGCAATTGACCTTTAACCGAGGGGGAAAACTGGCAGTAATTGGAAAAATGTTGGCATTGACCATGTGCTAAAACAGCTTTCCACCATTACGTAGTTCTGCCATGTAGTGGCGCTATCAAATGGGAGTGTGCACATCTCTCTACCGACACAAGTCTCTAAATATCTCAAGTTTAACGCTTTAAGTCTAACGCATAAGTCTATAGTTCTTATGTTTGCTAGAGGCACCAGAACCTCGCTAAAAATAGGTTTTCATTCGGATGGCAAAGATATAGAAGTAGTCAGACATTGGAAATATCTAGGGATAAGCACATGGAGAGCATAAAACTGAGTACCAAGGCAAAATCAAACGTTATCTATAAACTTTTATCAAAAAAAAAAACGCTGAATAATATACCAACCCATCAAAAACTCATCAACTCCCTTCTGACCCTGTCTGTTATATACAATGCACCTTTTTGCAGTTGGAATTTAGAAAATCCTTTTGTCGGAATTCATGAACACGTTTTAAGGAAAACGTTCAACCTGGACCGAACTACGGCTGGTTATATAATAAGAAGGGAATTTAATATTACCCCACAATACGTCAACTCATACTAAAACACACATTCAACTTTTTGATCAAAACTGTACAAAATGATAATCCATCACTCACTGAGCAGCTATTTAGTTATTGGCTTAGCAAACATCCTGATAAATATAACCCCTTATGTAATTTTATACGTCTACTAGACACAAATTTGATAGATCTTTATCTACTATCTTTAAATAGGCCCTCAACAAAGCAGCTTCACGAGGCATTTAAGACCTTAATCAATCGAATTAAACGTTCCCAAAATGCTGAGCTCCAAACG
This sequence comes from Rossiulus vilnensis, assembly GCA_034700785.1. Lineage (NCBI taxonomy): Eukaryota > Metazoa > Arthropoda > Diplopoda > Julida > Julidae > Rossiulus > Rossiulus vilnensis. The sequence continues at coordinate 861 of JAQIXS010002949.1, forward strand.
AGTATAGTGAACTTTTCGCGATTCCCGTCATATAAGGAGATAATTAATTTTGCATTGACGGCCTGGGACTATTTTGTCTTAAATATTCCATTCACGTTGAAAAGATTCCTGTTTCAAGTAGACACTTTTTACTAACGTTAACGAGCCCCTTTTATCGTGTATTTACCAATTCGCCCTTAACTTCGCTGAACTAACTGTAGAACCATCTCTGCATCTTCCTGATACCCCTCATATGTAGGAAACCCAGTAAGGGCCAACCTAAGGCGCCCGGAAGGGCTAGGTTCCTATAAATCCTATTACCTTTTTATCTTCTATTTTTACCATATTTTATTCCTGTGTTTATAATTTTTATACATGCAAATACACATTTTTAGCTTTACATTATTTATTTTAATACCATCGAAATCACCCGTTATTTTGGCCAGAAGGGACATATTCCCTTGGTGCCTATTACCTTCCTCCTCCTCCTCCTCTGCTGACACATGTGCATCGCACTTCATTATCCATTACGGGTCATTTGCTGTATCAATTATTTAACCAGACCAGGACGTTCCAACGCACGCTGTTAAAGGTTGTATAGCTGCATTTTTGTCGCTAAAATCCCATTGCACTAATCGATTTCAGTACCTGAAGAAATCAATTAAGCATCAATTCTAATACAAGGAACTGCAGAAAAGGCTTCAAAATTATTTTTGAAGGATGCACCTTGGTAGCAAGCGCTTCCTAAATTGGATATGTGGATTTCATCAACCATCTACCATTTCACATTTAATTTCTAACAGTTGGGTACGGAGTGTTTCAAGCAGGTAATAATAATTATAGGCACCTTTGTTCTAATAGTTTTAAAAAAACACATTCGCAAAATAATCCCAAAGCACAACTCTCAAAATGTTTTCAACATACTGTATACAAATTGGTTTGCTAATGTGGTAATTTTAATAATGCTTTTCTCGCAATAATATTAGCGTTATTTTGCGAAATATTCATTTTAAAGGATATTTTGGGCATGGCACCATGTTTAGTAGGAATGCTAATTGAGCCCCTGTACACGCCACAATTTTTATGCGGATAAACATGCAATTTAATGGATTTACTTCCGATTGCTTCTGAAGTATGCATGTCATTAAACGACCAATTTTTTATATGTTGTTTCTATAAGTATTTAATTGCGGCTTCTATTCATTTATTATTGTACATGTTTGTTGTCAAAAAGATTTCCTACATGTTTTTGGCAGTGAAATCAAGGAGATTGTCTGGCTATTCGCCGCTACCATAAAATCCCAAAATAACTCCCATCCTTCTTGGCACGTTTGTAGGTATTGTTGAAAAACATGCCAGGGTTAATTTTATGTGAGGAAAATTGCAATTTATGGTTCCACGTTGCAAGTATTGCTTAAATAAATTATTGGCATTTTATCGTTAATTTCAGCCCATAATGTCCTCTTTTCTTTACCCTGCAGTTATACAAAATACATGTAATGTACATCACAAATGGCTTCGTCTTTATTATGAAAGGGATCATTAACAACTTGAATGCTTTGAATTTTTTTCCTTTCTCAAAAACCTGGAAAAGTCAATTTTCAACTAGCAGTTGATAGGCTAGAAAGAAATTCATTACTGTTGTCACATCCCAGAGGACGATGCCAAGCCTATTGCATTCAAAATAGAGCAAGCTAGCAAATGATCTCGTAACTTACGACAAGCACGGCAAAGAGGAGGAGAATGTTGAGGGTTCAAGGACGTTAGTAAGTGACAAATTTGGATCGGTAAACCGTTCTGGAGTAAAAGCGTACAAGATGCATGATCAGGAACACATGATGCTTGTAGCAGTGCTGGCAGAGAATTTGCTCAGTCACGAACATTTTCTTTTCTTTCGAACGACTGCGGACATCTTAAAATCAATATATCATTACGCAAGTAAAAGTACGCTATATGACATCGACATGGTCAGTTTTGCAGCGGAAATATCCACGAATGAGTATTACTTTTACTTGTGAAAGGGCTATTTGAACTTGAGTGCTAATTTTTAGCTGCGTTAGCATGGCTGTCAATGAATTCAAATTCAGTCTTATTCATCCTGGTAAATGAATCCCAATGCATGGAAAATTGTTTGGAGAGTGAAAATTGGGCTTATTTTAAGGACGTTTTTACCAAGAAGAACTGCATTTTTCACTGACACGCGCCCGTTACGCCCTTTAGCAGATATTACTCGATTATTACAACTAATGGCATTAAATAAACATATTACCAACAATCATTACTCCTTCCTTACTTGTCAGCTGTACACGATCACGTAAAATTATTACTGGCAATCATTCCATTTCAGGTTATTTTACACAATATTAGTAATGCCATTCTCAGAAGGTTAATGTCAATGGGTGACGATCGTGTAAGACCCGCTTTAGTGTTCGCAAAATAAACTTATCAGATTCGGCTAAAGAACGTATTGGTGGGTTCTGAAATCACTCTTCTAGAGATACATGCAGATAATGTACAGTAATTTCATGCAGCAAAACAATGATTGCATCGATTTGAATTATACATGTAGGCATATAATGCTATTTGCAGCAGTTATGCGTGGAAGGGGATATTGAAAGGTTAATAACATTATTTATTAAAGCGGTTGTGAGTCTATTACTGTTTTGACGTTCTAACAATAAATAGTTAGTGGTGGAAATGTACTGCAAGTACTTATCGATGTTCATGTTCGTTTTCAGGCGTTAAGCAGGACGTTTATTATGTTGATTTCTGGTAATCATCCAATTAAATAACACCCGTACGTCTTGAACTGTATATCATTAATTTCCTTGAATCGTTATTAATGAGGACTATCATCCGCGCCAACTGAGAGCCAACTGAACGTTGATCCATGGGGGTCACTTAGCAAGTATAATCGGTATTTCATCTCGCAGATTCACAAACCGAACGTGTAATCGGAGCCGCTTGCTTTCAAAACAATTCATATATTATCTAAGTTTGGAAGAAGAAAAATGAACTTGATCAAAACGGGGAAAAAGGAAAACGCATTCGTGTTCAGGGCCCTTTTATAAGCTCGATATCGATTGCTTTGTCCTTAAACTTCATTCGAAAAACCTGACGTTCCTCAACAGCATCCTAGAGCGGTTTTTATTCCTATCCAAATGCATCACGGGTGGCGCTACAGAGAATGCTAAATGAAAATGTATTGCTACACTCGATTTTCTCTAACAGCATTTCTTGCTCGAGTTGCATGGAATGAAACTTCACTTAAAATGCTTTATTTTTCAGTTTATTTATGCCCTTCATCCTCATTAAGTAGTTGTATATTCATTAAGTAGATTAATGAGGATAATAATTTTGAAAGAGAAGTGCACAAGGAATTGTCATTTATCAACACCACAGGATCGCTAAAGTTGGAAGCAGTTAGTCAGTCTTGGAAAAGTCATAGCCAGTTTTACTATAAGGAAATTCTAGACGAAAGATAACAGACAATACCAATTAGAGGATATATCTTTTGATGAACAACATCCTATTTAAATGTTTACAGACAGTCGCTTGCTGATGGATCTGACAACTTTCTTCTGCATATCGCCACATAGGCGGTGCTGATTGTTGTATCTTGAGGTTTCAGTTATGCAAAGAGTTTGTAGTTAGTTAATAGACTGCTGGATTTTATCTGTACGCCGTGTTGACAAAAACTTTTAAAATATTTTTGAGTTGCTCTTGAGTTGCGCTAAATTAAAATATGATTGAAACATGATGAAAGAAAATTCGTCTATCTTAAATAACACCAGGGCTCAGTTCTTCCTTATCAGGAGTATTATTTCAGGTTTAATCACGTTTTTTTGAAGTGCTACTTGAGTACTTCTCAGGATGCTTTGCCTACAAGACTGCATGATCAGACGCTTGCCTCACTCCGAAAGGAACTAAATTTGAATTTTTTGAAAAAGCACTCAACGCCTTTGCGATGATATTTAAAGGAAATAATCTGGAATTGATTAGGTCAGATCGCCTACGCCTTGCTTTCAGTGCTCTTATCAATTTTGTGATAGGCGATATCTTGAACTTGACTTCTTATTAGTTGTCAAGGATAGAGGAGATATTTGTTAAATTTATGTATCCGTGGCTTCGCACTTCAGACATGCCGCAATCGATTCATCTTTTGTCGTGCCGTATGCTGCTATATGTATTTGAATTTTGTTCCAGTTCTGCATTATCCGCATTCTCCTTGGCCTCAAAAATATTATTTTTAAAAAGAAATAAGACTGCTCTTGATAGGTCTTTCATGAGATCATATTTGTGGAAAACAATCTCAGCGTATGTCGTAGTTTTTACTACGAAGGATTAGGGATTGGAGATAACTTGTTTTTTTAAGTAGGATTAACATTTAAAAGCTGAAACGACAACATGTTGAAACAAACGGGAAATGTTAGAAGCGCATCTTTCAGTTGATTACTAAATTAGAATGGATTAATAAAATATCAGCATAATCATGTAACTAAGCTGAATTAAGAAATACTCAATTGGTGGCATCTTAAAGTTGACAATTTTCATATTATAGCTAACTCTGCTCATATCGCATGTACTAACTTTGCGTTAAATGTTTAAATTTCCCCAAAAACGAATAGGCCTATTATACACTAGTAGCTACACCTCAATGGCGGGCAAACTCGCATTGCTCGTAAGCAGTGTTTGCTCGCCTAAAGGGGCTTGAATTGCAAAAAAACTAATAGTTGAAATAAAAGGGATCTAAATACCAAAAAACTTTAACATTAGTTATTACATGCAAATATACCCATGAACCATGCCTCACAAAATTAAATAGGATAAACGTGCAATAGATAGTTTTAGTTCCTCCATGCTCAATGCAAAACATTGAATAACCGTTAATATAAGGATTTTTGAAACATTTTGTTGATTACCTGACAAACTTACAGTTTGCACTTACATTTTTCTTGCATTTCAACTTTTACAATAAATACGTGTATTCAAAAATCGTGGTGGCTAAGATAATCTTGGCACAGCAATTCGGCCAACATTTGGTAATATTAATGTTCTTCTTCAAATACAAGCATGTACGTAGCCTATAAATCCAAAACCAAACAAGCGTTTGTCTGTAAATCTAGTTGTATTTAATCTATGATTGTGTATGTACTGTATACTCTTTGTCCAAAAAATTCCCAGAATTAGGAATTTCTGTATCCTCATATGGGAAGTTTTGATTTTTCTGTAATGTGGCTTTGATGACACCATTTATTTCGCGCATAAATTCAATCTACAACCAAACCAAATTGTTTCCAATGAATATATCTTAATGCAATTATATTTGTCTGCACATTTGGCTTATAATAAATCTTGTTACAATTCATAATTCGTTCGTTATAGGTCAGTGCTCCAATTGAATCGTGACCAATTCATATTCATTCTTCGTGAATCGCTTAATAATATTAGTGTTGCTTCTCAATACTATTATATAGAGGTCATCAGAAGAGAAATTAAACGCTGGCCATTGTCTAGAATGACAGATATTTGGCGCCCACTGTTGATTCTTTGGTAGTCTCATTGGGCTTAATCATAATCCTCCTATTGCTCATATTTGGGGCTCTTCTGAAAAGACGCCCGCAGCTTGTATGTTTGACCTCGTTGGATCCGGGTCACTGCCGATCGTATCATCCCCATGCTAATAATTGGTTTGAAACTTATCCAAGAAAGAACTATAGTCGAATTGACGAAAGAATAAGCTGAGCCTTAGCCAATCAGAAATATTCAGCTTATAAGTCATGCCTTCAATCGGCGCCAATGCCCGCCGATGGAAAATGAGTCATGAGACAGGAAATATTAATTGCACAAGAGGTTCTTTCTTTCTATTGGTCTATTTAAATTCCCAGTATATTCTTGTTTTAATCCGACTATAGACACTTAACTTGGCAACAATATCGAAGAAAAAAAATTCAATATGAAATTGAATTGAAGTTTGATTTCTTTTTAGATAACCCTTATATCTGCACTGGAAGTCAAATGAAAAGTGGAACGAAATTAAATGTATCATATAATATTTTAAATCAAGATAATACACCATGAATTGATTTGTTTCACTGTTAAAACGTTATGGATGGATTCTTTATCGGCAATATTGATTTGCAAATACTTTTATCATGTGAATCTTTGTGATGAAAGCAATCATCATCATTTGTCCTATTTTCTTAAGAGATTGATAAAGAAATTTGGATAATGAGTCAGAAATTTGTACCATTGTTTTACCTTAAACCCTTAAGTATTTAATCAGCAAACTTACCGTGTATCGTGCTTAAATTGATAGAACGTTTCTGACACGATTAATATAATTTGCATGTCTGAGTTTTTAAACAAATTAGTGTTGGACACAACCCCTGCTTGGACAAGTGGCAATTTAATTCAAGTGTCTTTGCTCTTCTTAGTTCTTAGTAACGGTCAATCAGATACGAAAATTCATACGCTTTTCTAAATTTGAATGGCTTTATGAATAAAAAAACTTTAAAAAGCAGAAATAAAACTGTTCGATCAACACAAAGTTATAGAAATATCAGAACTGCGTCCAATTGATATTTGAAGTGATAGCCTATCAGATGGGTAAATCACATACTCGAATGCATAGAGGTGGAAACATCAACAGAGGCGATGCTCGTATTGAAATTGACATCGGAATTGTTACGCCTGAAAGTACTCTCCATAATGGAGTCCACTTGTAAATTAAGCAACTATCGCTCTCACATTTTAAAGCACAACGCAACAGCTTAAAAGTATGCGTAGATGTGCAAACACTTTACATGTGTTTTTTTAAATTCGGCAAACGAAGCAATACATGTGTGTGATGTCCTGCGGGAGCAACTACCCGTTCCTCTTGGACACTGCTGTAATCCCCAGAGGATAGTTCCAGTGTATGAAAATCACCCTCACCAAAAAATAACTTAAAAACTTTGCTTAATATTCGACACAAATCCAACGTGCATGCATTCAGATCAAAACCCAGAATCGACTGAACTTGTGACTCCCATTTTCATGCGAGTTGAGAAGGGTTAAAAACCCCTTAATACCACCCCCTCCATTCATTCGTTAATCCAAACAAACTGATCGCCATTAAATTGTTGGAAATATTTACTCAGAGGCGAGCGTGGTTGTATTATAATGCTGGTTTAATCACCATGGCATTCAATTGATTTCCCAAAAGCGATTATAATGGATTTCCCATGCGGCCACACGGCCCGACAGCAAAACATCAAGTGCCCGATTAAGAAAACCAAAAAAAATGGCTACAGCCGTAATAATTTCGGTGGATCAGCTGACCGGCGATTTCCCCACGCGCCACTCGGTGACGCGTGTGAAGGGCGCACAAAGGGGCAAATTCCAATACATGTCTTGTCACATTCCCCTTGTGACATCACCTTCCGACGATGTGGTGGGACGGCGGACATCGTTCCGCCCACCACCCGGTTTCCCAGATTTCGAATTTGGACTCCCTCAAAGGAATTCGGCCCAGCCGCTTTGTCTCCTAAATCCCGCCCGAAACCCAACATAAATTTCTTTAGTTTCAAATTCCTGGGCAGAAGGGTCAGATGCTGGGGTCAAGGCAGATATGCGATCTAAGCAATGTGGATGCAGTGTAGCAGACTATTTTTTTGCTGGCATTTTGATGTTAAAGAGGTGATCCGCTGTTATTCGTGACCTCAAAACTTGCATTTTCGGAAAATATTTGAGATTCAAGTAAGTACATGTGCATTGTGAAAAAGAAGAATCTCGAAGCGTTCATAAAAACACCAAACTAATAAATCAGATATGCGCTATATACATGTAGCTGGTATAGGCCCTATGAAAAAAAATCCCCATTTCTCGCCATCGCATGGTGTCTTTGTTTTCCTTACAGCAAGTTTTATTTTGTTATGCGCCTGAATCGTGCATCGAACTATGTAATGTCAGCTAAACTAGGCGTCATTATGCGGTTATCAAACTATTTTGCGTTTTTTTTGTAAACACAATGTAGCGACCAGCTTGAAGTGAATGGGGCTCAAAATTCGACGATATTCAACTTCGTCGGCAAATAAGAAAGTTAATGCTTTTTTTCATCTCCATACTTAACTTAACTCACATTGTTGCACTGTGACCTCATTCGGATTTATATTATTGATATTACTTTTTACAGTAGGTAGAAGAAAATAAGCTAAATACCGAAAACTATCTTGCTGCCGGTAACTGACATTTTGCTTGTTGAGCCCAGGGTGCTGAAACAATTTAAGGGTCTATAAGCATCTACTCTTCTTTAAAATTGATACGTTAATCGAAGTAATCAGTCTACAAGATCTTGCTCCGTAGCTTGATTTCGTATCATTCGTTCCAGTTGCCATGGGCTACTAATGCTATAAACAACGTTTTGACACGTTGGTCCGCAGATTTTGGAAGAATAATTCTCCATAATTGAGTTAAATTTACTGCAAATAGGATTTCGGATGCACCCCCAAGGAACCTAATACGTTTAAATGAATCAATAGTGAGGCTACCCTTATTTCCAATATCGCATAGGCTATCTTGTTAAAGTTGAAGCTTACTCGTTTACAAACCTTGTAACTAGATATTTTAGTTTATACCAGAATACCCATTAATCGCAAGGCCGTCTAGTTTAAAACTTTAAAGGTTTAGTGGGCCTAATCTAATTAACTCAAACAGGTTTCGACTCTTTTTTTTCTTTTCCCATATTTTTAATAGCTTGATTTACAGTAGCAAACTTTTTGGACAGCGTTGTGCGGTATTTCAGTAAATTGCAGGTTTTCCCGAAGAGAAATGCTTTTTCTGCTGCCAAGATCAATGTGAACTGGCATTCACTTTAAAACAATCTTTCCAATGGTGATGGTTATGGTTGGCTACTGTGACTTTCTTTCATATGCACACCAAGTGTCAATTCTCATTTATAACAAAATTTTACGAACGCAGTCATAGAATGCCTCAAAATCCTTATTATTATTCGTATTTCAATAGATAAGGTAAATCAATATGGTGTTTGAGCGTTAGTTACACGCAGATATACGAATTTTTAGCCTTATTGATTGCACTCAACCTTTTTTCGAGCAAACTGTACCCAACGAAATGCACCCAATGTGCAAATGTACCCAAGGTGTAAACTGGAAATCTGTAAAGAAAACATAGCCCTTGATGAGGCACGCAGCATACCCAGAAATAACCCAGATACCATGGCTCCTCCAACTTAAGACGAACCAATGGTACATCGAACATGGTAAAAATTGCTGAAATAAGTATGCTTCAGATACCTAATATCAAATCTGTATTTGTTTTAGGGTGTATCGCATTTCACGTATTTTTAAAGTTGTGAGGTTTTTTATAATTATATTTTTGTGCTGTGTTTTGCGTAGAAGTGGGTTATCCAAAACATAGAAAGTATTATTACAAATTAAACTGAGGAAGGAAGAGAAGTAAAAGTGTCACTGGTGCTTAGTTCCTTGATCAGTTTGCCAACAGTGGGTTTTGACATCGTATGCGCAATCATCCATTGCTTTTTTTCCGGAACATGGAATTGGTTCCCATTTCGTTTTCTTTGCGAGTTAGCAGATATCGGTGCCAAGATCAAGACCCGTAACTTCCTACAAAACCCAGTGTTCAAATTTGAAGCACGCTCATGAAGAGTCGATAAATTGCAAGAGCGACATTAAATTACCGAATGTTGGGTTTTATCAGCGTAAACTTGCCCATATTTTCATAAGTAATATCCCAGCATGAATCATGATGTCAAGGCGGCTGCCAAGATTCTTCTAACGTTTGCCTGTTTTGCAGTAACAGTTCAAAATGATGAAATACGTTAATGGGTTTTCCTGGATGGCCCTTGGGGCTTTTTTTTTCATACGCAGCTAGTGTTGTTTCAAATCGATTGAGGCACAGTGGGAGAAAGGGGTGCCTTCTCGTTATCGTTTTTTTGCCGTTGCCTTTTTCCTTATTCATTGCAACAATTTTAAAGGATCTGTTTTGAATTTTCTTTAGAATTCCTCCTTGTTGCCGAGAAGTTCTTATGGAGATTGTAACGTATAGGTACGCTTTTACATGACACGGTGCTGCAATACTGGCAAACACATTAGAGCATTTTATTGATGTGCTCGTATAGATTGGATTTGCATTCTTGTCGATTAACTTAGATTTGAGCAAATGTAGCGATTTTTTTTCACCATAACATTTAGCTGAGCATGGAAATTCAGTCAGGACAATTTTTAAATTCTAAACTCATTTTACTGAAGGGATCTCAACATAAACCGGTTTCATCCTTCGCTGAAAGCCATATTGAATCCGTTTCAATTCCCTAGTATTTCAACTTTGCTTTTCTATTTGTGCATGTACTTGTATATTGCAGTGATAAAAATGAAGTGATGAATGTATTTTTTGGACAGCTTTGTGTTAGAGCTAAGGTAGTACGGTTTCAGATTTTTATATAAAAGAAATTAAATTTGTAAAACTTGTTTGATATCATTTGTTCGTTAAAACATTTTCTTGAGGTTTTGTTGAAGTTCTCAGCTTGAGTTTTTTTTTGGTCGTAAAGCCTTGTTCTATTTTGATAATAACCGACTTAGAATTGAACTTTTTTAAGGAGGACGTTTTATAAGAATCGATAGCATCATTAAAAAATGCAGGCTGCATTATTTTGGGGAAAACTTCGGAAATTCAATATCATCTTGTTAAATTTTGTTATTTTTTGGAAATTCTTGCATATATTCATTACAAATAAAATAAAATGTATTGTATTGCTATATTGATTGAAGCGAGCAATTTGTTTTTGAACCTTGGTATTCGTAACAGTGAAACTAAGAAAGATAGGGGCTTTAAAATTCTTGTTGCACTACGGCCCCCACACCTTCCAATTCTGCACTGTGCATCAGTATGCCCCATATTATATAAGTTATATACAGTTGTATATAAAAATCATGAATGATCAGCTTTATCAGGCTTTGTGGTGAGTAACAACATTAATACAAATATCAAATGATAAAATAAGAAAAATATATTTGCAGGGACAGACATTGAAATCTTAATTATGTTGTTAGTAATACTGAAAACAGAATTAGCTTGTCTGTCCCTGCATTATATTTTTTCTTTTTTTCTTATTAAACATTTGTATTAATGTTTTAATTCACCAAAGCGCCTGATAAATCTCTAAATAAAAGAGCGAAACATAGCTTTTTTAAAGCATAACCTGGTCGTGCCTGATTCCTTATTGATATGATGTATGCTGTAGAAGAATTGAAAGTTGTTTTTTGTTTCATTTTCGACAGCAGACTTTCAATGTTTAATCAAGTTCTTTCCGTGCACTTGCTCTAATTGCCTAAACGTTAGCGTGGTTTTGTAATAAAATTCTTCGAATTGACAACGCTTTTGCTAATTATCTTCCACCCACCGACGCGACGTCTTCAAAATTCCTTTATTTTTGTGCCTGGCGGAAATTGCTCTTCAGCAAATTATACTATTAAATGTATTGTCTCGTTAAAGATGTCATCAAAGATTTACCCTTTATATACTAGAGTGGTACTCAAGAAAACTGCACAAGTGCGAGGGGAAGGACAAACCAATGAGTTGACTTAATGAGAAAAAAGCTTTGTCTGCAGTGCTTTTGTCCTTTTCTTTTGCCAAGTTGTGCCTACTGTGCAATTTTTAGTGCTTTGTAGAAGAATGCCGTTTGTGTTTAACGACCCATTACCAGATAAAACTGATTAAATTAATCCAGTGACTTCGATGCCAGGCAAACGTGGCTGACGCATGCTTGGAAAGTTCAGACTGTAAACCATTTTTATTACATGTAAACATGTAGTTTGCGTATTTATTTATTGCAGAATATTTTTATCGTGGAATTTTTGTCAGGAGAATTGTTTGTCAGTCATGGTTGTCGTCGTTTTTGCAGGTTTATCGGAAACAATTATGCTAGATGCTCTGCACAACTTAGCAGCTGAAAGCATCACAAATTCAAGTTATAATAATCACTAGATGAAACAAAGTATGGGAAAATCGTCAGATTTCCTCAGATCATATGGTGATAATTTAATGATATTAGGGGTGCTGCTCAAGGCAAAAATCCCTCGCTCAGCTCTTGTTTGCTTCACTATGATGTGAACAAGTATCAACGGTGGTGGATCTTTATCTGGTCTAAAAATAGATGGCCAATCGTCCAACCCCATATTGTATTTCAAACGCAATCTGCACGCTTGGTTGACTAAAATTGTGTTGACTGACCATTGACCATATGGGGTTTCTGCTTGGAGATCATGCGTTTTCCTTGAAGTATTGATCCGGTATAGACTGTGCAGTTTAATTGATAAGCTTTCTGGTATACGAATTTTTCAGTTTTTGTTTCACTTGAATTAATACGGATTCGCTTTGTGCATAAACGTCTAGAAATGTTTGCAGTGAAATCAGTGGATTGGAAAATTGAATAGCTGCGAAAAGCGACATTTTGGAAATGGGAAAACTCAACCGCAGCACATGGTAAATCATGTTAAACGTACGTTTTTTACAATTTGCAACATTCTGGAAATTCAAAGAATCCTTAGCTCCATTCTTGTCATTATATTTCTTAAAAATCGAATTGAAATTGTTTTCGTTATATTTATGTACATTGAAATACCCTATAGACAAAACTATTCCATGCAATTTAATCTCCAGTTAAGTTTATCGCTAGAGCTCTTGTCTCCGTAGCGGAATGTACAATGCACATGTAATAAAACTGGAGCTCCGAACAACTTGCTTGGAGGCTCAGTCACTCACGCATGCGTGTGATTGAATGCTGTTGGTACCAGCAAAGAGCCCATAGAAACAGTATCTTTGGCATCAGATTACATTTCTTAGAACTGATTTCATATTTTCAAACAATAATTTGTTTGATATTTCCTGTGATTATGTGTGAAACCCTATATGTAAAAACCCTGGAATACACTTGCTGTATTTACGCATATTGTTATGTGATAGACGATGAAAAGCCTTCAAATGATCATGAGTTCTGGTTTTGGTTCTTCTCATAGTCAAAATCGCATTTTCTCCAAATAATTTGACTAGCGTTATCTGAAGCTTGTTCTAATATGGATCGGACAGGGGTTCGGGTTGTCTAATTAAGATAATAATCGAGGATAAAACGTTGACATTTTCTTAGAACTCTTTATAGACTGACGCTGATCTACTTCATACTGTGTAGGAACGCTGTTTGACTATTATTAGACACTTTCTAACAATGCAAGTCTAATTGAAAGAATTAATGTCATTCAAATTACTTGAGGTTTACATTTAATTTAAGGATTACGGCTTAAGTTAAGATTCTGTCAACAATCATACACACATTGTTGGTGAAGTCCAAAAAAATTGAATATGAAATTTAATACAAAAGTATTAAATAAATTGTATAAATATATACAATGTAGAATTATGGATCACTTGTCAAATTGAAATAATGTTAGATTTGTTTGAATATATCGTTCTAAATTGCATTTTAAGAAATTGCATACAAACGCAGTCTTTAACAGCAGAATACGATTTCATTCTAAGGTGATAATGCATATACTACGTGAATGTTCAGAAATGTTTTAGTAGCAGTAGTTTATGGCATTTTCTATAAAACAACATAACATTACTAACCTTCTCGGTGCATTCTATGATTACTATGCTTGAACTGGTGCATACTGTTACTGTAATTGTATTTGTTTTAATATTGCTTTTAGGTACACTGCCATAAAAAAACCACTGAAGCCTCGAATGCCAAAGCATGTGGCCCTTGCCATCATAGTGGTAATCTGGCTGGCCGGAAGCCTGTTGTCCCTGCCCAATTTGCTGTATTCCAGGACAACGGCAATCCGCTATAGGGATGGCTCTCTGCGAACGCTGTGCTACCTGCGCTGGCCCGATGGAATCAATGTCACCAGCAAGCTAGATTACAGGTAGGACCCAATTTAGATCGTTTTTTTTCATTACTCAACATTTAGAATAAATGCAATTGATATGTACACTAAAACTCGCAAATCTAAAATGTCCTCGTATACTCTTTGTTCGATTTTGACTACCTAATAATGGCTTTCCAATTTACTGCAATGCATTTTTGATAATGGTCAGAATGACATGCTGAATTATGTGAAAGGATATATAATTAAATCAGTCGTCTTTATTGATCCATGCATTTTGACAAGGTTACAACCTCTTATCAAGATAGAGCTAGTGCAAGAAATGCTAGTGCATAGTCAGGAATCAATACACAATGTACATGAATGTCATCGTAGTGCCAATATATAAGATTTAAATTCATCGATACGTGTGTACATGTACACGCATGTGGTGGACTTTTCGTTTCTAATAAGTGATGGTGAACTGTTACGTGAAGAGAAATTTGTCGCGTTCCATGTGGTATCAAATGAACTATTGAAAAGCAAGAATGCAAAACGGTAGAGGCTCAATGCCTTTGGACAGTCAAAAGATTACATTGCCATGCAGCAGGTATTCCAGCGAATATCGTTCTGTCAGTAATGGAAGCGAAAGCTAACTCCTACTTTAAGCTATAAAAGACTTGCTGATTAAATCTCAAAAATAGATGAGTCAAGTCTGGGGAAACGGAAATTTAGATTAAGAATCCACAATGCATTATTTTTCAAGGACACTTTTGGATCAGTTATGTATTATTACCACTTAATATATGTTTGCCCGAGTTCAATTGACCGTCCGCAAGTGCATTCAATATTTTCTATTGCTTGAAAATGTTCAGTTTAGTTATCAAAAGAAGCATTGATATCAAACAAATCCAAAATTAACACGCTATTATGCGTATTTGAAAACGCGTATTTGATGAAATTAGTGATTTCTTTCCCATGTGGAATCTTTATCAATAAATGGGACATTGGGGCTATTTGCTGAAAACTCTATTTCGCTCAGCATTATTAAGTGATCGATAAATCTGCAATTCGCTAACTTCCTTCATCGTAGCTACAAATTAACATGGATATGAATGGAATGCATTATATGGTATGGTTAGATTGAATCAAACATAGGCCTACTGTCAGAATTGACCTGTGCGTCATGTGACTGGCTCAGTCAGCATATTAAAAAAGGCGACGTTTCATCAGGCTCTATAATTTATTAAAAACTAATGTTAAAAATATTTAAACTCTTGATTATAATTAAACGGACTTATAAAACGGGGACAGTGACCCAACTAAATGCCTCTATTATAAGAAGCCTGCTAACTTTAGTCATTCCCTTCTCCAATGTGTATAAACTACACTTTTTTTTAGCCTCTCTAGCCAAAGTTATTCTCTTACTAGGTGGTTGACTATTACTCTCTAATTTACTTTCTCTCATATTTCGTTTTTGTTCTTCTTATTCTCTTATATTTTCTCTTATTTTTAATAGGATTTCTATTAAATTATGGGTCATTAATTGGCGAAAGCTTGATGCTACTAGTATCTGGATTAATAGTACCCATGAACCTAGCATTAGCATCCGAATGGGTAGGGTCTAGTGGAAGCCTAGTCACAGGAGGTGGCTTTGTTATACCTAAATCTATAAAGCTGGTCAAGTGCCCAGGTCTTTCCCCATATTAATAGCTGTTTTGTCAGGAAGTATTAAAACGTTTGCTTTTAAACTGAGCCCTCTGCTACCTCTATCCGTGGTTATAATTTGTGGTGATTTAATATTGAAACTATGGTCGGTAGCTAGGACATGTCTAGCTATGACATTTGTATCGTATTCTCCTTTTTTAATTTGGACTTTGTGTTGCTGCATCCGCACATACACCTTTTTGGTAATTTTTCCTTTATTTGAGGCAGGACAATCGTTACATTGCACTTTATAGACTACGTTATGTTTTTCATTATTGTGTAGAAAATATTTTTTGTAAGGTAAAAGTTGTCTACTGTCATTAAACATTTTGGGCCAATATCCTCATGGATTTGGTGGACGAAGTGATTAAAAAACAATGGGAGGAAATATCTCCACTTGCAGAAGTTCCTCAAGAGGAATTCTTAAACGAGTTAAGACTGTCTGAATTCTACATTTTTCATGTTTAAGGACAAAATATACCTGCAAATTTCTGCTGTTGTGGCTAATCTAGTTTTGGAGGGGTTAGAAACCTACCTTATCAACGATAGCAATCGTCCGCTAGAATACGTAAGATATGTAGACGTTGTATTTAGTGTAATTGAAGAAACAAGAGTAAAAGAGTTTGGTGAAACACTGAGGCTTAAGTCGATTTTGTAAAGGAAGAGGAGGGAGCTCTTTCTTTGCTCAATGTGAAAGTTATACGTAACTCTGATAGAACTGTCTCCACAGAATGTTATAAAAACCGACAAACTGCAGTAACCATCTTAACTTTAATTCTGCTCACCCCATGAATATTAAAGCTAATATGGTTGAGGCAGAGTTACGGCAAGCTATTCCTTTGACTTAGGATCCAATTAGTAGAAAAGTATTGATACCAAGATCTATAAATGTTCTAATGAAAAACAACTATCCAATGGCTTTTATTAAAAAAATGCTTAAATCAAATGAAAAACGAGCCATCGCCTGGGATTAAAGGAAAAGCAAGGATCCGTGTGTGTGGATCGGACTCCCTGAAGCTTAAGTATTTGGCCATTCATGTATGAGAAGACGGTTAAAGGATACCAATATTAGACTAGCCCCAAAATGTTCAATGACAGTACACGACGTTTTACCTTTAAAAAAAGATTTGCTGCATCCTAATGAAAAACCCAACGTAGTCTATAATTTAAGGGACCACAGTTTAATAGAAATCCTATTTTAAATAAGAGAATTGACTTTGCAAATATGCAAAAAGAACAAAAACGAAATATGAGGAAAAATAAATTCGAGAGTAACTTATGCTAAAAAGGCTAAAAAAGGTGTAGTTTATACCCAATAGACAAAGTAATGACTAAAATTGGCAGGCTTCATTTAATTGGGGCATTTAGTTGGGTCACTGTCCCCTAGGGGGCAGTGTCCAATCTAACTGTTATCAGTTGACTGCTTACATGTAGGTGATGGCAGTGGTTTTCGGTTGGCCTGTAGGCTTTTGGATGGTTAAAAATGAAGTTATGACGCTGTAAGTCTTGAATCTTGATTGTTTTATAATTTTGTTGCTGCCATTGATTTTTTCGTTTCTGAAATATCGGAATGTTAATGTGACCTTGAGTAGCCTTCCTTTCTGTCGAGGATTACTCCTCCCGTTTTATTATAATCAAGATTTTAACATTAGTTTTTTTTAAAATTATGAAGCCTAATGAAACCCTGTAGAGGGCCAAACGTCGCCTGAGTCTGACTGAGTCTGAATATGTTATATACTGTCAAAGTGCTGTTATAATTAGCCTACATGTACAGTATATGTATGCAAATCTAGAACACTACATTAAGCTTAACTACTACATCCGGAGTTGTATGGCCGATATCATCGCTATAATTTACGCATATGGTACAGTATATTGAACCATTGTGCAATCAATTGTTTAAGTTGTTAATAGATTTTACGGTTCCTTAATTTGTTCCAACTTCTATTTCATCGGTTATATCGAAATCGGTATATTTCGAAAATACTTGTATATCTTGATACTTGCATAAAATAGTCTTCAGTACATCAGTCCTTTTCATGGTGCTTTTATTTTTTACAAAGCAAATTAAATTTCTTTTGTATGCCTTCGGTATTCGGATATTATGGCAAATTACACAGTTATAACCTGAGACGAAATGTGGAAAAGAATTGTGCAATGGGAAAACAATTCCGCAAGTTTCAAATTCGGAGATGAATGCGAAGTTTAGCAGTGCAACTATTGGATACTGGAGACTATCAAGCGTCTTGTTACATGCACCAGCATAAACAATTTCTATGGCAACGCAAGTGCCTCAAGCATATATTAAGTAACTCCTGGAATTAAATATGCCTAATCGCCTTTTTGTTCATTGAAAGCGAAAACGTGAGGTGCAGTCGAAATGACTTCTTAAGGCGACGAACATGAATATTATATGAAAACAGCGCCGGATTGCTGAAGGAAATGAGGAAAGTGCACCTTTCCATTAATTAATTACGAGTTGACTTTGAGATTTGTCGTTTTCGCGCATTGCAGCGGCCCATTTCACCACTTAACCGTCGCTTTTGAAATGAGAAATCTTCGGATTAAATTGCACGCTCATGCGAACAAACCTTACTAAAGGCTGAATAATTTTTCGCTCATTATCCAAAAACTTAAGTCGTCACAAACTTTACATGTGGACGACCAATGTGCATCTCGAGTGTGAAATTCGTAGTCCTAATTCATATGCAACACGTATATGCACGCAAAACGCTTTCTTTAACGTGTTCTCTCTACTCCAGTGCGCAAAGAAGTTTTAGTTGTCAACTGAATCTTTTTTAGAAGAAGAGTCGAGGCACTAAGGGGAAATACCCCTTTCGGTTGATAATGACAATCACTTTATAATAAAGAACGATATAAAAAGGGATAAATAAAATTTGGGAAGTTAAAATACGTGAGATGAATTTGTGAGTTATATGAAAATGCGGATGTGTTATAACAGAACGGAAAAATTAGATGTGAGGTTGTTGGAACTCAGCCCAATGACTGGCACCTGAAATCCAATAAATAGTTATACTATTCAAGCTATTTTGAATTAGTGGATACCGTGTCTAGTGACTTTGATAAATTTTAAAGCCAGTCTGTAGGTTATCCATAAAAGGGGTTCGTTTACATTAGTGAATAGCTCTTTAAAATTGTTCAGTGGAACTGGTGAATACCTGAGTCGTATATTGCTAGTGATCGTCCTTATGGGCTCAGCTGAACAGACAGAATATAGATGTGATCAGTTAAGAGTTGCAGAGAAACACAGAGGAGATGGTTTAAAAATATCCGGGGCAAATTAAAAAAATTTAGGATTATATAATAAGGGCCAGTTCACAGTTGAATGCCAAATCTCTTTAGCATAAAGATTATGTTGAGGGCAAAATAATCCCATGCAGATAATGGGTGTCTTACTAACTCGTTATTAAAGCGGAAAATGCAATGATTTATCTATGCAGTTAAGAATTTCGGAATTAAATGTGTTATTTAGCCATTTCACAACGGTCGACAACAGGGGAAAAATTCTTCTACTAATTGTGAGTTAAGAGGCATTGGAGAGGTACCAGGCAAATAGTCCGCTAGCGCTCGTGACGGTGCGATTCGGCACTAGCGAACTACGCAAGTCAAAACTTGATGTGTTTCCCTACAAATTGACACTACAATCACCTCTGTAGG
>JAQIXS010002950.1:0-20097 GCA_034700785.1 Rossiulus vilnensis
GCAAGTTCAATTCGCGCCACATGTTACAACAGAAACCGTACATGCAAAAGGGGTGCGACGAGTGAGAAAAATAAACCACCCTTAAAGAGGACGGAAAACTTTTGCACTTCGACAAGTACAGCTCAACCGAGAATTGAAGCCATGCAAATTGGGATGGCAATCAGATTATAAGCTTGCCCCTGACGTTAGGCAATCACTGCTAGCTTAGGTGCCTAAAGGAGGAGCAAGCCCTTTAGATTCATTTGTTTGCAAAGCTGCAATCTAAAATTTTTCTTGAAACATATAAAATTACATTTTCTAACATCTAAAAGTAAGGGTTATGTTTTCGTGCGCATAAGTAAGCTGTACAATCTTATTTACGTTTCAAAAATGAAACGATTATTACGTTGTTAATATTGCAAACTAGGGCATAATTATTTATTTGATTGGGAATACTATCAGGGTAGCGAAATTGTTTTATTTATTCTATACCCTAGCAGCAGACAGCTTCGTCTTGGGGCTTAGCGTGTTGCAAAACAACGTTTTTACAAACGTGCATCGTGTTTGAGTATCGCCATTTGCAACCACCTCCCACCACCCATCAAAGTAGAGAAATTTAACAGAAAATCAATACACAAAACGTGTGTCGGCCTTCGCGGACGTCCAGTAGGGGCTTTTAAGTTTGGGATCTTAATGGATTCTATAGGATCATGCTGTCGTGGGGCGAGTACAAGTTTGTAAAATAGCAATGGCACTAATCGCAATTTAACTAACGAGAAAAAAGAGCATTATTTCAATAGATTCATGACCATTTAGATACGCAGCCTAATGTACAGAGTATCCCAAAATACTTCGTATTTCAATAAAATATAGTTACATGTATAAGATTAAACAACATAAATACTATCTTAGACTAATACAAATTACCATTTGTAATACTTCCATCAATTTAAAGGTACATGGTTCCTGATTAAAGGTACGAGGCTCATGATAAAGACAAGAATACGTTTTTGTTGTAATACTGAGTTTATATTGTTTATATCGAACGTTTTTACTCATGTACGTCATTTATTTTTGTTTCCACATATAATTATTCATGAAGATGCATTAAGCCCGACGTTGGGTCAATTATTTTTAATTTACTCGTTTTTCAAGAAGTAGATGGTGGACAAAAGTAGGCAAAGAAGCTGATTTTAAGAAGAGCCTTCATTTAGGAAAACATTTCTTGATATGAAGAAGGACGAATTGGCCTTGTGAGTGTATAAAGACAACAACTGCTTTCAGAATTACTATAGACTTCAATATTCATGCGGGAATTAACGAAATTCCCGACTAGCTCTCTTTAATTTGCCAAACAGTGACGAATCTTTCTACAACAACACGCATTCGTTTAAAAAGTTGCTCTCCAATGCATTTTTAATTTAACGACAATATTGTATTTCTAAACGAGCATATGTTGGCAATTAGCAACACTGCGAATATACCGTTCGCATCGTAACCCCATAAGAGACCAACGTTAATTAAAGAAAGTGAAGCAGGTTTAATTTTTTTTTAAAATACTGCCAATAAAGTCTACATGCGAATTATTTAAGAGAGCTCAAATTCCAGGAAAAAATGTCTTATCGTTGATTTGCTCAGCGAAGCATTCAGGATGTATTTTATTTCAGTCAATTTTATTTTTTTAGTAAAAAGTGGTGCTAAGAAATAGAATGATTTCATCTCTCAAACTGTATTTGCCAATGAGGTGAAAAAACGTTAAATCTGAATAGAAAATCAGCAAGAACTTTTTGTTTCACTTACGGAAAATATTTATCTAACATTTTAATACTTTTTTTCTTTATGTAACAAGCGTTCTCTAAAAGAATAAATGCGGAGCATGAATATTATTTTTTTCAATTGGGGTTCTAACAAATTACACCTTTTAACATATAAAGGTAACCTGGGATACGAGCAAGTTTTTATCACGAAAAATAAAACCAAATAAGACAACATCTAACAGTTCAATAAATAGCAAAAAACCTGGAAGTAGGCATTACTAGATAAGCTTAGAACTGAGGGGAAAAAATGCGCGTCAGGCTTAGTTCATTTATTAAGTGACCAAACCAGAGAAAAAAGTTCATCTGAAAGCATTTTAGAACGAAAAGAAATGCAGAAATCCTCCCCTTTGGATTACGGCGTCCGATAAACGCCATGCAGGCACGAAAGGAGGTGGTGAAAGTTGAAATTGCGACAAAACTGATCCTCGGAGGTCAACCTTTTGACCCCATCGTCATGGCAACTCCAACGGAAGAAAGATAAACAAGTACACCAATGACGCATTACAGAAAGTAGTCTCTGAAAGGACACATTTGCTGTACATAGGGGGGGGAGTTACACAATGTGTCCATTAACTCCCACGCAAGCAACAGGAAAACCTCCGTTTCTCGGACGCCCTAAAATGGATCCTGAAATAGCTGTATGAAGCTGTCCTGAAGGCAGCTGTATAATCATTAGCTCAACGTTTAAGGTTTCAGAAAAGAACATTTACTCAAAATCCAGCACCATCTCATAGAACACACTCAACGTGGCAAATTTAATCACGCTTGAATTAATTCAGTTTCCATTGATACAAAATAATTTTCGATTCCGCTCGCACTAGTAACTAGACAGTATTATTTCCATATCGACATTAAAAATCTATTTACCAACTGCTGATTACTGGTGAAAATGTAGGCCTAATACATGGAAGTTAAATTCGAAATTAATCTTTCTTTATTAGCATTTAAGAGTTTGTGGATAAAATCTATGCCATTACACAATTTGACCGATGAACAATGCAGAGATGGCCAACTCATTGGATTCAGCGGATCAATTCTTGTAAAATATTTTTCATACTTTTGTAGTTGTTGTAATAGACGTCATCCTATTATTAGTAAGATATTTAAAAACTTCACCAAAGTAGGTAATTTGTATGTACTATAACGACCTGTTAACAATAACGACCCCGACTTACGCCGCTATTTATTTTTATATTGAGTTATTGAACCGTCAATCATCAGGTCAAAAGCCGAACGACCCTAAAACTCGCCAATTATATTCAATTCTGATGTCTAGTTCTGTGAATGTGTCACGTTATATGGGATTCCAAAATGACATCTTAAATACATGAATATGAAAGCATGCCAAGACAAGTTGGGGACAATTTGACATCATTTCTGGCGCTTTTTTATTTAGGTAAACTTTAGTCATGTGTACCATTTTAAGTAGGACTGGACTCTCAGAGATGGAGGTAGGGGGGAGTTGTCTAATTCAAAAGGTTTCTATCCCAACTCACCATGGCATACGGGATAAACTTCAAAATTACAGGTCTATTTGCATATGAGCCTGGAATTTAATGGACTAAACTCGAAGCACTAAAAGCAAATTGAAGAAACGCAATGAATGAAAGCGATATTCGAATGAAATGGATGTGCAATGCAAGTACAAATGTATCGAAGTTGTCCCTAGAAATAGGCAAACAATGATCACTTCAGCGCCATGTATGATTGCTGTCCTTCCCTTCTAGCAAAGAAAGATAGCCACCAAAGCGCTCTCAAGTGCTGGTAATAAGACAGAAAATTGCGTACATCTATTCAGTGTAAAGATTAAATATTTGTAATTTTAAGTAGACCTTATTGGAAAAATGCTGATCACCCTAGGGAAAGCGAGGTAACCTGTACAGTGTATTATTCAAATGAAACAGAACAGTGCGATAAAAGGGATCAGCGAAAACATAAAAAAGAACTTTGAGACGAAATAGTAGGCAGAAAATAAACGATAAATCCAGGGCGTATAAGAGCACCATAAAACATTGGCCAGGACAAAACTTATCAGAGGTAATGCACTCGCCTTCTACTCCAGTTTGATTACAATCGGGCCATGAAAAACAACCGTCATGCACCAGGTGAATCAGACTGACAAAAATATCAACTTGTATCCCCGTTAATTAAAATAAGTGGGTATAACTAAATCATTGATAAAATTTAGGCTTTAATAACAGTTAACACAACGAGACGTTTTATGCAGCGAACTACATCAATTTTGTTCACCACTCAAAAAATTCGGATTTTTTAGAAAACTCGCTACAATATTTTAGTACAACTAAAATAATTATACAGTAATAATATCGATTGATAAATTTCAAAAATTCATTTAAATGTCGTCTAATAGTTTAAAAATTAATTTTCAAATAATTATTTTCCAAAACTTTTTTCACGAGATTTGAAAGCATTTACATTAGATGTGAGTTATTTCAAAACAGCCAAGTAAATGATTAAGTTGAATACGTTTAAACATCAATACCTGCTCTTGGGTCAGCTCGACAACATTTCTAAATATATAATCATTAAAATCAAAGACGTTTAAAAAACCTTAAAGCATTTCAGTGTTTTTAGTATATCGTATTAATTCTTTTCAATTAATGCTAACTGTTGTTGGCATTTTAAAAAGGTTAATGTTTTTATTTTTCAAATAGACACTTCG
The DNA here is from genome assembly GCA_034700785.1 of Rossiulus vilnensis. Lineage (NCBI taxonomy): Eukaryota > Metazoa > Arthropoda > Diplopoda > Julida > Julidae > Rossiulus > Rossiulus vilnensis. Next base: position 4,480 of record JAQIXS010002950.1, read on the forward strand.
TTTTGTAAATACTTTTCAAATCCCCTTAAACTGTCCATTGATTAGTCCACAGTCAGAAAATATAGCCCTAACAATGACTGAATGGACTTTTAATTATCTAATGGCTGAATGATAATCAAATGTGGCCTTTAAAAGTATAGATAATCACGTAGATAATCACCAAAAAGTGCTCAACATCACCATGTGATAAGTTATGAACGTATAATTGCTCTACTCCTATTTTAATTGATGCAAATCATTTCGATTTTGGTTTCAAAATTCCTTTAACAACAGACGCGTGGCCCGATCAGTGGCGCCATCTGCGTTTCAACTGACGAACTGGGGACAACGGACCACTAAAACACAAAACGTGTAACAGCAATTGTTTACCCGACTTCTCGATTTCAATGGTTGAAAACACGTAATGTGAGTCAGGGTCCGCAGGTAGGTATTCAGTCATTGTTAGCACCGGTGTGATAGCAGCAAGGCCGCCAGGCGGCGGGCGGGGAAAATACCTTTGTGAGGAAGGATAACAATTACGCCACGTGCCAGCCCTAATAAAGAAGGGGGACCCGTAATTATCCTCAGCAATTTTCTACGGTAGCTCTAATTGCACGATGGTTCGGCTTCACTAAACTTCGCCCCTACGCCCCTCAACCAGGTGGTCTCTCTCTCTGACCCTACCCCCAATACAGCGACAAAACGAAAATACCAAAAATGACCGGTTTGCGAAGTACACTGAATGCGAACATGAAACCTGCATTGTGAAGGATGTCCATTTTAACAATTGACCTGAGCGAGCATTCGATTGAAAATACATGTGCATGTACCTGGCGGGTCAATGCAAATGGAAAACCGTGCACGAAACAATGGTTAGCCCGCTCCCACCCCCTATTCCGAAAAAAACTGCGATGATAAAGTGCTTTGCAATTTTGATCTACACATGATCATCTTCCAATTTCATTGGTCATGGTAAATCCCGTTCCTTACGTCGCACAATAGCTAAGTGATCCCAAATAAATTATAGGCCATAATTTAACATGTACTGAAATTCATTTTCATAATATTGCATATTAAGGATACATCTTTAGAAGGATGTTAGTCAGAAATTCTACCCACCCCACACTGTTTTTTAGCTTTCATTCCTGATTTGTGGAATTTCATATATTCAGTCACCTTGACCAATTCCGAACAGACTAAAGTCAACATCTCTACGCGTAAAGGTTTTTGGGACACCCAGTAATCCGGTTGATTTTTGAACTCTCAGGACATCCTGTATCCCCTGATCGCTCCGCTGGCTTCCCAATCGGACACGTGGCCCGCCTGGGGTGCACTCCCCTTAACCCATCCGCACGTGTCTGTTCCCGCTAATCCCCTGAACCCTCTCAAAACTCTGCTCCATTATACCATCACTCCATTAATCCGAGTCTGCACCCGTACTTTCCACTCGAATAACTCCCTCCTTTTTTAAACAATAGATTAAGCAGACCACAAATATTAAACCTGCACTCGAATGATTAAAATGCGTGCGTGCAGCCTGTACAACACACATCCGCACGCCTAACAACCTTTACCCCCAAATCCCATTCCCCCTTTCCTTTCCTCCCCCTAAACAACCCGCAAAAAATCACAAAGTCTAACCAGGTTGCCCTAAATCGTTGTTATCATCCCAACCTTGTCGCCCTCGCACAATGCGCCGTTCCCCAATTCAAGATGGCGCAGGTGCGAGGCGGCCATTTTGGTAACTAATTTGGCCCAAAATGCCCACCTGGTCCATGATTATAAGTCAAACGCCGACATTTGGCCTGTGGCGTGCGTGACCGCTAAATAATTGAGAATAATGAACAAACAAACTCATCTGTTACGCAAAGAGCAGATATAACCCTAATGGCTAAGGTGATTTTTGCACATAAAGTCACGGCTTTTATCGTCATGACAATGAATGCCTGGACTTTCTTTTTAATCTTGTCTGTGACATCCTGACTTATTGGTGTTAAGATAGTGGTAAAATGTCGTGACATTTGTTGCCATGGTCGTACGTCAATTAAAGCACAACCTTAACTGGCCGTTCCAGCTAGAACAGATGCCAAAAGGAGAGTATATTATAACCTCCGTTTTAAGCAACTGTTTTGAGAGGATGTCATTTATGTATCATTTTCTATAATAATTAAACGACCTGTTATGAATTGAATATACAGCTAAAATCAATGGCACCAATTTGCGTTATTTTAAATAAATTAAATTCCTGAATTTGTAAGTTGCTGAAAGTTATGTCATCGCCTTTGCATAAAATGTTTTAAGATAGGGGTTATTTAAAATAAAATCGCTTTTCCATATTTGGCAAGGTCAAAATACCCTGTAAAAAGATCAGCATGCGATCCTATACTGATATCACGATGAACTTTTATACTGATATTTTCACCAGCTTGATAATTTAATTCAACTTAAAACAGATTTGATTTTATTAAATACTGACGCCCTTTTGTGTAGATGATATCATGTTGAAAATATACCCGAAGGGCTGCAGTAAATATCTCTGAATTTAGCAAGCATTTTCAACTAGGTCTTAATTCGCCTAGCCAGTGGTGGCTATCAACTTGATTGTTGATAAATGGTAATGGTCATTTTATTTCACCTGAAGGCAGATGCTAAGTTCAAACAACGCAATGACATGGATTATAATCCGCTATGTGATTATTCAAGCGTCAGGGCTGAAATCCCCTTTCCCTTCGCCGAAAAATTAAAACCGGTTTTATTCGCAGATTACAGCGACTGGAAACTAGACTTTTATCCAGCTTAATTAAATCCGGATTAAAAAGAGCCATGAATGTGATTTCAAGAGGCGTGATACCCTTTGAATGGCCATTGACCCTTTGGTGACCACGAACACAGAACACCCTATTTTGGAAATTTCTCAAACTGATATCGGAAAACACTAAATTTAACACATGTAATGCACTAAACATTCAATTTAAAATTAAATCACTTATCGTGTTTACATCGTGAATCTTTTGAAGTTAACATTTATCTACAAGCATATGTTTGAAACGTGCATACATGTAGTGTAGTAAAAGAAAAAAGTTAAGACAAACTTTACAATTTCTATTGCATGGCTTGTCACATGGCTAATCGTCTTATGATTATGATAGTAGTGGTAGAATTATATTTAGAGAAAAAATGGTATTTTCCCCATACATGTTATTCAAATCATGTGTAAATTCAAAATTATTCAACGCATAATACGTTTGGAAGTATTCTATTGTAGATGTGTAAACTTAAATGTTACAATGTATTTGTTTTACACCCTGTACACTTTTATCTTTGCTTTATATCCTCATCACCATCAGGATATAAATATGCTGATGCATTTTTAGCGAATGGGGCAATTTTTTTTCTTGGCAGTGTGACAAGTTGGGACATATATTTTCCCCTAGCGACCAACTAACAGATTCCGTCACTATAGGATGGAGGAAGGGGGGAAAATAAGGGACGTTTCGGCATCGATGTTGTTTTATTTGTTCCATCGAAAGCCGATTGCCGCCAACTTCTTCCCCTATTTTCCCATGGTGTCATTCGCCGAGAATCTCCTCTCTCATTTTCATTAACGAAAAGAGGGCAAAATATCTTGTTTGTAAAGATGAATTGCAAGCACCATCCAGGGTGGTCAATCTTGTGGCCAACTCCACCCTATTCGGGGCTTAGATAGAGCAAACAGAAGAAGCATTAATTTGCACCGTTCTCAGCTTGTTTAATTCGGACATAATCAGGCGTTCAATCCAGATAAAGACGCATATTCCAAAGTTTGTCATATTGAACGTGATATATATATATATATTCCCCATACATATAATTCACCAATTTTTTTGGAATTTTATTGAACTGTCTAATTATCTAACTACATATGAATGGCTTAATTATCTACATATGCATGTATTTGAATGACTTTTCAAATAAATTAATAACATATACGTTCTAGATTATTCCTTACCAATTTAAAACTTAATTTAGCATATTGCGTTTATTAGGCAAAATTATTCGAAATGAATAGCGAATCAGTTAAACGCATGAATTGTTTCCATACTTTGTTTACGGAAATAAATGAGAATTTCATTTTTCCCAAACAACAGAAAAAAGTTGATTAATTAACTTGGCATATTACGCATATCAGGCAGGAAACTCAAAATGGCATCGCGAAGTAACGAATTGTTTTCATAATTTTGTTTACGGAAATAAATGAGAATTTACTCTTTTTTACAAACAGCAGTAGAAAATTAAAACTAATTTTCCCGAAACAACAACATTAAAGGGTAATTTTTCTTAGGTATTTTTCAAAGCTTTGCCATGTCATCTACAATTACACAAACTTGCAATTGTTGATCCAACTGGACCATCAATTACTTGTATTGCAAGTGCATCAAATTACTTCCTAACATGTACAGATTTTAATGTCAATTTCTAGCTTTTGCAAACACAAAAAAATAAGCCAACATTTTAACACAGGTGAAAACGTTTTATGCATTTTATCTCTATCGTTCATCCCACTCTGAGCAAATCAATTGTAAAAAGTTAGCGAAATGTCTATTAGACGGCATCAATCAAAAACACGAAAAAAGCGTCGATTAAAAGCCCATCGCCATCACCTCTGGTATGCGAGGGGGGGGGGATCTTACGAGTCCACCCGACATTAACCCGCACATTTTCCATATCTTTTAAAACCCAACTTAGAATATCTTCGAGGAGTAAGTAGAGATAATTTTTTTTCGAATTGTCAGCGAGAATTTTCGCCGCCTAAAAAGGAGGGCTGGTTACATATTTAGGAGGGCATCCATTTTATCACTCCTAATTCTGATATGCTTGTCAGCCTTTGTAATTAATGGGCTCCATAACGTGCTATCTTCATTAATTCTGTCGGAGGATGCGTTCAAAAAGAGGGGAGGGGGGGGGGTCTGGCGAGGGGAGGGGGTGCAGGGGTTGCTTTCCCAGATAATTACGGGTGTCTAGCTAATGCCGTGATTAATACCTTAAAAATTCGCGTCTTGATGCGCATTCAGACAAAAGCGGCGATGACACTGTGTTACGGCGCTCCCTTGAAAAGATAGCCCGGGACCCATTTAAAAGCAGTTTCTTCTCAAATTTAATAACTGCCACCCTCCATCTATCTCTATTTAGAACATCTCTTAAAAACGATCTCCAAACCATCAAAGTCAAGTATTTTATTCATGAAGATTTCGATTATTGCGCCATCGCTCCAGCTATTAACCCGGGCTGCTTAAGCCGCCTGCAGATTTTTAAATCCGAGAAAATTAACGTTGAAGCGCCCAGAAAGAGAGAAGGGAAGGGGGTAGAAAGGAGGAGAAGAGGGGGGTGGAACAAGCACCCTGTGACGTCAGACAAACCTTTCAAAATGGAGGCGCCAAATTCGCAGCGCTTCATTATTCAGCGAAAAATGAACACTTGACGAGTTTGGTGAGGCGGAGTAAATTCATTAAGGTGATGTTCAACCTTTGAAAGAAGTTCATCTAGGCAGCACAATAATAGGACAAATATTTAGATTTTTGCAGAATTGAGTGTAGAGGATGTCGCGAAAGTATTTATTACTTCAATGTGGAATGTTCGGAATGTTAGCTACCATTTATTAATATGAAAGCGTACCATGGTTGTGGTATTATAACCATTGATAATGTATTACAATTATTAATTAATTATGTAAATGTTGTCTCATAATGTTAATCAAGATTTCTAAGTTATACGTTAAGTGATATTCATTTATTCTCTTATATACCGTTTCCAATTTCAAATAATATTACTACAAGCTTGTATTATTATTATAAATAATGTAATTATACCGGAATATGTTTGAGACAGCATGTTCTTTTGTGTACATTTACATTTAAACCATTCGCATTTACTTCAATGAAGTTGATTATTGATTGACGATGCTTACCACCATGAAAAACGTTTCATATTTTCGCTTCAAATACATATTATAATTGCTAAATTAATTTTTTCCTGTGCATATTGGTCATCCGCTGTGGTCTGAGTTATTTTTTTATAATTTTAAATTGTCACTTTTAATTGTAATAAAACGTTAAACATAAAAAAAGTCATGAAATCTCCGAAATCTGGTTTTTCTTCTCATTCTTTTGTCCATTTTTTGAAGTTTAATTAACTTCAAAAACGGACATCAGAGGTTGCAGAACGGTTTTTAACGTTTATTTTATTTTTTGTATAGGTAAACGGGATCTTTTTAAATTATCAAAAATAACTCAGACCCTAGCAGACGCCCAATTACCTATTACACACGTGAAAGAAAAAATTTAGCAATTTTAATAAGTATTCGAAGCAAAAATGTGGGCATCATTTTATCATCGCACATGACTGACGCATGAATACAGAATGGGGTTCCCACCATAGGGGGTGTACCAACCAGAGGGCGCTGCACCGAAGTAACGTCCTCATCGAGGGGTCAACTGTTCCCATTTCTTTCTGCATAATGCCGTCCTTACCCTAGCTTCCCTCGAGTACTTCAAAGTCTTTCATGTTTTAACGACGTCATATAACTTTTAATGCTCCTTCTTCATCGTCTTTCACCCCTCGCACCATCTTGGAAATTCTTCTGATTATTTTCCACAGTTTTCGGCCTCTTTTTTGGGGCTATCTTCGCATCATGCCCTAAATTCAGGTCCATTCCGTCGCATTTCACCCCTTCAATTTTACACCGATATTACGCGTAATCCCCCTTCTACCCCCACCTCCCCCTTCCCAGTCCTCCTTTTTCATAAATGCTGCTATACCGGCATTGGCGCAAGAGAGATAAGCCATATATGAAAAGGACCGAAGCTGAAAACTATGGATGTGAATGGCATTCGTTAAATGTGAGGTGACAGACGCTTGGAGGGAAGGGGGCGTACCATTCTGGCCCTTACTAAACCCTCCTCCTCCACCTCCCCCCCGCTCTTCCATTCTGCTGCGAGGTTGCTGTCAGTCATGTATACCTGACAGTTCTATCGAGGGGACCCATGCGTGGCAGTGAGGAACACATTCTATGCGTGTAGTTTTTGGCGCATTTTAGGCCTAGTTTTCCCAGGTTTGCCTCTTTACAGGGGGCTCCCACTTGTTTCCGAACGTTGCCTCTGCATTATTTAGCACACACTTAGGCGCACATGTTCTGCTTGCTTTCTGCTTCCCACACTAAATTTGCGAAGTGGACACGTGATCGGTCAGTTGGGAGAGGCGGGGACCGACGAGGTGGTGTCAAATTGACTTTGGTAGTTTTGATATGAAATTAACCTAGGTGTACGGGTACAATAGTGCCTACGGGATTTGATGCCGTCAAATGAACAGCTTTTCGAGGAATTCGCATCATTTAATGACTTCTAACAAGTCGTATTTTTAAACAAAAAAATTCATTGAGGCCATTTTCGTGGATGTACGTCATTCAGTTCCATAAAGAGACATTGGTCATTGGTCATTCTTTTGGATTTCATTTATTTGAAAAACGTCTGAAAAATACTAAAGCAAGTGGAACATGTGACGTGATTCTTTTTTTTTTTTTGAAAAAAATTTAATGCGTTGTCAAATCAAGTCCAATGTCCACTTTTTATTTCCATCCCTTGAAAAACCTCTTATCTGCCTTCAGCGTGTCCGGTACAAGTGGCGCCCCCTATTCCCCTTGTCCTCCCCGTTTTCATTGTCAGCGCTCCAGCCAGTTTCTGTCCTCCCCATGGTGAACATGAACATTTGCATGGAGAGTTGGGCGAAGGAGGAGGAGGAAGGGGGGGTTGAGTAACAAGAGATGGATGGGTGGAAAAAAGGAAAATAGATGCAATATTTATTCGCCATTAAAATTCACTTCAAAAGCAATTTTATTACCATTTTTTCCTATTTTTGCATGAATTCGTTGCATTATTTATGGACGCTGCAGCCGCAAAACGACGGGAATTGGGTGAAGTGACAGCTTTATACGAGAGCAAAAACAAAACTTGCACAAACCTGAACGAGAGGTGGTGAGGGGGGCATTAGGAGTGGAGGCGAAATTCAAACACGGGCCCCATTCGGTAAAGTATAGAAATAAGGTAACAAGGAAGAAAAAACTAAACGTTAAGATTTTCCCAATGGGGAAAAAGAGCAGAGAGAAAAGCAGCCTCTTCTTCCTATAAAACGATTACATGACAATTGCGAGGATCCCTGAAATAAGTGTCGCTTTAGCGAGGCAAAAACCCCGGGGGGGAGGGGTTGGGGGATGACGTCATAGCCGAGTGTCAAAAACGACTCCTAAGATTTTCTCGACAACGTACTCGAAACCCGTCATGTTTTCGATTGGTTCAATTTGGGATTTTGGGTGGACATCGAATGTCTCATGTCAGTTTCAAAATGAAGAAATGAAAAGTACGGACTGTTACATGTAATGGTAGTCTCGGAAAAGACCTGGTAAGGACAAAATAGCACCACTGGAGGCGTTTTGATGGGCGCAAATACCATAGATCTGGTGAAATTTAACAATTCTGCAATTATTTAAGTATTGAAAAGGACGTCCAGTCTAGATTCTTTAGCAGTATACTATGGGCATGTACATTTATTAAAGTTGATTATATTTATCTTGAGAAGGGTTTATGGATAACAATGATAATACTAGAACGTGTTTTAATAAACTGCCAACCAATTTTTTGTTTGTTTGTGTGGGAAGAAAACAAAAAAGAAAGCAATGAGGCACTGCACAGTTGCTGCACATTTGGGACACATTGAGACAAACATTCAGCAAGCTAAGGGCGATATCTTGAAATGCCCCTTAAACTATCGATAAAACGTTAAAATGAGAGAGGGGCCCACTACAGTAAAAATTCAGTCTTCACAACGAATTCTCCGATAACATTTGGTTAATAGGGCTTTTACAACTTCCCAAACCTGTAACGTTTAGGGCGCCCTGTATAATTGCCTGCTTGTTTGCCATGGAATCCACCAGGGGTCGCTGTCGCCCGCTGCAGCCTTCAAAGCAGGGAAAGCAAGGGAGAAGACATTGAGCAGAAAAGCCAATCAAAAGGAGGAGAGCATTTCCATTGTAAACGAACATGCGAATTACAGATAAGGGGTTCCCCAGTGCGACTGCACGCCTTGTCTCCATCATACAGAAGGGAAATTAAAAGGAGGCAGGGGGATAAAAATGGAATGGAGGGAATGGAGTTGAACACGAATGTGGAATCGCCAGCGAAAATCCAATCAGAAACACAGGGTGAAGGTGCGTTTTAAAACATGAATGAAATGTATAAAAAAAATGCGAACGTTTTCGAGTCTAGTGATTAATCGTCGAGAACATGCAACGGTGCTAAATTCATTAAAACTCAAAGCACCAAATCTTAACAATCCCACGTAAAATATTCACCAAACTGCATTTTTTTTTTTCAAAGTGTGTACAAGAGTGAAATCATTTACAACGAAATCGCTTTCCAATAGTAGAGTTTCCATCAGATTCGTGCGTTGAATGTTAAACGGTCTCAACAATAATCACATCAAACACATGTTGGTATGTGGACTGCGAGATTGGTCTTTAATTTTGTAAAACATCAACGCTGTAGAAGTGTTTTAAAAGCGTTTCGTTTCAAAAGACAGCAAAGTTAACCCGCACATTTTCGATTGACCTATTTTATAAAGGTCAAGGACGACTATTGGAAAATCAGACGTATCGGGACCGTCCGTCGGGCAGGCTCATAAATATGATCCGCCATGTACACGTAACTTAGTTTTTTTGAACAAATGGCATCTCATTTTAAATAGAAATATGACCAAAAACTGATATAATGTCGCTAACATCTGCTATCCTATTTCAATATGAAATTATTTTAAATTCACACATTCAAAATTACAGTATACAGAAAAATTATTTTAAAAATGACAATTTAAGGACATTGTTGTTAACAGATCGTCGTTGTTCTGTTCCAAGTTCTTTTTTTGAGTCATAAAATTGGAAAATGGCTAATGCGTTTCTTTATGTCTCTCCATGGAACAGGTTAACGTCATAAACACTAAATAAAATACATTACGTCATTTTTGCGTCATTATTAACAGGTGTATTGATGATGTTAATACCATTCCATTCTATTGTTCCTTATTAAGGCTTATATTGCTTAAATGCTGAATCTAAGACCTTCAATCTGCAGTAGTTACCGTTATTATAACAGTAAAAATTATTCAATAATAAATACATAAACGGAGGATTGCTTCATTGAGCCCAGTTTTCCAAAAAGTAAATCAGTATATAGATTGAAAATCATACGCGAATGATGTGAATGTTGTTCGCATTCCGTGGCTTCATTCATTATGCATATGTGTACACGCAGGGCATACCCAAAATTCAATTGTTTCCAAAGCATCACACAAGACAAGGACCAGAATCCTCGGGGAACATAACCAGATCGTGAAAAATATAGGAAATGTAAATGATTTTTCCTTCTCTCGCTCGCGATAAGGCTTTATGAAAAAAAAATTGCATTTTATTGGGCAGAGGGAAGAATTTATTTCCAGCAAAATGCATTCCATAAGCGAGTTGATTCCTGTTTACTTTCATGGGTTTCATGCACTGCTTCGTTGCCATGGTGCGGCGGGTGCGGGTTATAAACCCGGGTTGGAATCCCCGAGAAATTGCTCCCGTAATGCCATAGTGATGAGGCGCGTGGGTTTGGCGATGAACTGCGCATTTTGATTTATTCACACCTGATCATCATAAAGCAATTTGGCATCCAAATAAGCTTTTTTCCAAATTCAAATCGAGTTGAAGACATTGCATTGCGCGCAAGGTGTGCATTAATCAAGCGAAAACCAAGTGGTTTGGGTCAACGTGCCATTTCCATCTAGGCTTGTCTGGATCTTTAAACACGCCCTATATTGATACGGATCAAAGATATTTGGTTTGAAAACGTTACATGGTTAACTTCTTTTTTTAGTATTCTCTTAAACTAAAATAATCATAACGAAGTCAAAAATATAACCGACATTATAGGTAATTTAGTGATTTAATTTCAACCAATGTGTTTTCAATGACTTTAAAGACCGCTAGATACTCCGCTGAGGATCTCAAAATTATACAAGTACAATGCATGTTTACCAAAAGGAAGGTACGTTGACACCACTTCACGAGCATCAGTAACGCACGTTATTCTTAAAAAAGGTAACTTAAAAATGAGATTTAAGTTTGGTTTTACCTTTTGGAAAGTGTCCACTTCGAGGGCACGACAGAGGGTGTTGTTGTTGCTGCTGTTGTTGCTGCTGTTGCTGCTGCTGCTGTGGCTGAGGTTGTTGCCCCCATTTCACCTCTTGACCGTCTAGAGATGCAAAGGTAAAGGGTAGAGGAGAGAGAAAAAATAAAGAGATGTCCATCAGGAAACAGGGAATGAAGTATCGAAAGCACTTAAATCAATCCTTCGATGAACAGCGCATCTTTAGAATTAGGCCTGACAATTGCTATCCAGTGTATGACCACTACAATATTGTCATCTGAAGATTGCACTTTTAGGTAGTCAGAGCATCCAAGTATGCTATTCAATATCATTTCATCATGTATAGGGGATTTGGCATGTCAAAGTCAGTGACATTTGCATTGACTATGCATTTTAAAAATGTTACACAAATTGTTTTTTAGTCTTAAAGGCAGATTTAAGACAAAAGATAAAATTGCTAACTGGTTTTCAAAAATATTTAGCATTGTAAGAATAAAATGTTTTCTAGTAAAAAATACAAAGCATCTAAACTGGCAAACAATGAGTAAACCTTAAGCCAAACAGAAAATGCCCTAATGCAAATTTAACAACGGTTCAAGCGCTTTCATGACCTACGTTTCCAAACAATGTCATTTCAAGTATTTTAATTACTTTGTCAGGATATCAACCCATACATATACACACACGCTGTTTCCATTAGCGGCGGTTTTCACCATGTCTCGTGAAATAAACAACTTAAATAAAAAATATACATTTGCACTGCATATGACTTTCCAGGTCGTTTGTTGAGATTTTAACTTATTTTTTCTTAGGTAGTAGAAAACAAGTTTCGCATAGTTCTACATTACATATTTTCGCGTCTAAATTGAACAATAGTCACTAGAAAAGTCCAGTTGGTGAAATAAACCACTAACAAATTACCTAGCATTCATAATACAAATACGCTGTATAATGGTTGTGTTAAATCAAGAGTATGTTGGGAATTCAAATGGACCAATAGAAAGAGAGAGCCTGTTAAGCGACTAATCTTTCCTGTCCATAACTAATTTCCCGCCGGTGGGCACTGGCGCCGACTAGGTGTGACTTTCCTTATGAGAGAAGGCATGATCTATAAGCTGAATATTTCTGATTGGTTAAGGCTTATAATACTCTTCTTTGACACCGACCATAGTAAACTAGTAATTTCGACGGCTACAAGTGGCAAGGCAAAATTAGAAAGCTGGCTATATTTTTGCGGTACTCTGTATTAAAGACACATATCATAACAGTTTGAACAGCGACGGTCTGATACCGTTTTAATCCCGTTGTCGAGGAGGGGATTCTCGTCCGCAAAATTGTATAGGAACCCAATTTCACGCCAACATTGACATTTACAGCATCGCATGCACTCGGACAGATTGTTGACCCTTAAAAGGGTGCCGCCAAACCCAATTCAGACACAGTACAAAACGCACATTTTTACAGGCTATCGGTGACGTCGTTCCCCTTTAGAGTAGCGTTATCGTGACGCCTTGCTTAGGCCATCAGCCTAATCAGAAGAGTCACCCGACAAATTCACCTCAAACTGTAATTCGAGTACAATGATGAGTGCAGTATTTTTAAAACAAAAAAAAATCAAAATTAAAAGGCTTCAATCTTGCGTAAAAAATGGAAGGGAAACCTTATCTTCCATATTCGTGTGTTACAAGAGTTTGACTCGCCCTTGGAAATGTAACATGGACCATTACTAAGTATTTTTTTTCTGAGATGGTACTACATGTATGTCCTCGAGATAGTTACGTCCTGTTTTCTACACGTCATTACATGTTTAAAGGCGCTTCTAAAGAACAGCCTTTTGCACCGATGCCGGTGACCTTTGCTGCCTACCTGGTAAAGAGTTGAAGAGACTGAAGACAGATTTGAATTTTTAATCAAATTTCATGAGCAGCATGAGCGGGTTGCATGAAATCTTTTGTCGGGTCCGTTATTTCCGAGACACCCTGTATTTCTGGTCCAATTGTAGAGTTGCGACGCACACGACAGCCAATTTATTTCACCTTTGCCGGTATATTTAATGCTCTACAACTGCAATAGGAGGCAGTGAGAGACTGCTAGCCAGTCTTAAGTCTCGGCTTTCTAGGCCAGGCCAATTACGAGGGAAGGGTAGAGAGAAAAAGGCATAAAAGTGCGGGGGATAAAAACGAGGGGGTGAGGGAAGGAGGGGCAAACTGAACTCCCCCCCATACCTCAACCCACCCGAGTTGCCTTATAATACGCGTGGATCAAAAGCAAATATCAACCGAATATAAAAACGCATTGCATTAAAACGTCAATAAAGGCAGGGCCTATTCATAAAAAACACATTCATTAACAAGCAATTAATTTAAATTTATGCAAATTCATCAGGAGCGAGCGACCTTTAATCGTCGACTGTATTATCCCTAGTGCGGGGATGACACACCGCTGGAAAAACAATTACTCACGAAACAACACATCCGGGTACTAGCGCGATATGAACGCAAAAAACAGCCAAAATACAGGCAGGGGGTGGAGAGAAGATGCAAATTAGCCAAAAATTAAACACGCCCTGGCAGGGCATTGAAAATGAAAAGTACAGGAGTGTCCGATAAGTGCTTTGAAACGATGCAATATCACGTGCATTATGGGAAGCCCCTTGAAGAGGGCAATCACTGCTAACTTATATGATCTACCAGAAAGCACCATTAGGGGTCACTAACTGGAGTACTTGTATACTATAGCCTACTGTACTTTAATTCTGGAAGAGACTGAATGTTTTATTCTAATGCTGCACTATACGATCAGTATGACTGACATTAAACATGTTTAAATCACGCATCAATGTACATCCATTCAATACAAATAATAAATTGGTCAATATTCTTAGTCACTGATCAGCACAGTCATTGCATGATCAGTATTGCTGTCAGAATGTATTTGCAGTGACAGCTATTGATGTATATAGGGTTAGCATAATTGTGACCTTACACGATCGGTAATACTGACAGTATGTACGAATATTTTGTGATATTAGATGCTTAGTATTACGGTCAATATTTCTACTCAAGTGTTTGCGTAAACGTAGGCACGTTGCAACAAATTTACCATGATTCATAATAATAGTAAAATGGTTTTAGCTATACTAACTCACTTTTAAATTTGAGCTCCAATTTCAGCTAATGAGAACAAGCGTTTAGCCCTGCGTTGAATTTCGAGGTTATCCGCCTAAGACAGGGTTTTAAGGCCAAACAGTACCATTAACCCTCAGGAAATTGATTTGCTTTCTTTTTATAAATTGAGCAGTACATGAGCACAATTTTATTGTTCAGCAATTGCATTAGCAAATTGATTTATCCGCGGCTGCCACTGTTTACTGTCCACCATAAAGAACACGATGACGACCTTTCAAAAACTGTCCTCTAAATGCCACCTTTACGTCATGATAGCGAACAAGCTCCCAGAAATGATTTGATCACTGCAATTAATTGACATCTGCTCGTCCACATATTTTTCTGAGTTAGAAAATTTTGGTCAGTTTGATTAAAAGCAATTTCTGACAGTTGGGAATGATTTAATCCTCATCGTAAATTTCATTATAATCTAACATATTATTTTCACGTAATATGGCGACAACATTTAAAATAAATAACATTTGTAAGAAATTATAATATCGACCTTGCAATTGATACATCATTAACACTATGATTAATTTGCTTTAAAATGAGTTTCAATGACGTTGTTAATTATCTGTTAACAATGTCCTTAATAATCATTTTAAAGCAAATTTGTCCTTTTGTGAAATTGCATTAAAACAAGTTATTAAACTGGAAAAAAAAATAACGAATGAGACTTGATTAAATCGCCATAATATTTACGTACTACGTAGTGTATTAGTGGGTGTTATTGACAGTTGAAATTTTCTCAAGAGTATTAACTTTCTCACAAGTAAAAAATTCCACCTCCGAATTTTGCAGACCCCTGTCCCAATAGTACATTAATTTCAGATCTGGGTGAATTCTCGACCTTTTCCCAAATAATTTCATACGTCATTTATGGACGGAACCTTAAATGAACGCGAGTAAAATCTGCCCTACTCTTATTAATTTTGCTTTTCGTTACATTTCTCCTAATACTACTGATACATTACTGGATAACATTTATAAATTCTTTCTGCCTGAATCTAGCAAGGTGGTCACAACCAAGGTAACAAAACTTCACACCACCTCAAATATTACAATCCTTCTCACGCATTGCGCTTCTCCAGCCGAGATTCATTCCATCAGTTTTTTCCCGAATTTTACAATATATATATACATGTACATATATATCAATTTAAAACCTCCTTCTATAAAATAAACGGGACCTCCGCACACGAGTAAGCGTAGCGATTTGCGAGTGGAAATAAAAAAAGAAGAAGAAGAAGAAAACTGCT